>CM029021.1:18504678-18629678 GCA_016801055.1 Panax notoginseng
AAGAGGGGGCTTTCTGATAAGGATTTCTCCCTATTGGCGCGCAATTAGGTGACCAAACCCCTTTTCTTGACAGAACTTTATAGACATTGTCAATAAATACAAATAATAATATGAATAACTTGTCATCTCGATTATTGATTTAATAATATAAAATATTGTGATAATAATTGAATTAATAACGTGAGATACTATGCAGCAATTACTGTGGTATATAATTAAAATAAACTAAGTGACTTCTCGAAGCATCAATAATCAATACCGCGTGTTACTATGCAACCACACGTATTACTGTACTTTTACCACCAGATATTTAAACAGTTAACGGTAAAAGTTTTTGCCGTTATTTTTATAAAAGTTATTTCTGTCATTTTCTCATTCTGACAATAAATTTTGTTGTGGGGTCCAACAATGCATTATTCGTCGTACGAATATTCTTTGATAAATGAATATTCCCCGACCAATCAAATATTTTATGACAACTTGCTTACTTTATAAAATTTAATAAATATTACCCACAAACTATAACTGTGACACCCCTAAAATAGGTATACATCTCCCATCTTGGGTCGCCAAATGGGAAACTCCAAATTTTATGAATAAAGATTTAATTTTCTCAAAATATTTTTTTTAATTATGGTGTGAATTTGAGATAGTGTATAGGTGTGTGGTAGTATTTATAAATTTTGCAAAGTATGAAAGTTGTTATATAATATCCGTTTGGTCGAAAAATATTCTTTTTGTCAGGGAATATTCGTACGACGGCACAATCATTGGTGGACCCCACAATGGAAGTATTGTCGTAGTAAGAAAATGACAGAATTATCTTTTCATAAAATAACGGCGGAAGTGTTACCGTTAAAACTGTTGAACTTCCGGTAGTATAAAAGTACAGTAATACACGTGATTGTTTAGTAGCCCGCGGTATTGATTATTGATGCTTACGTAGAAGTTACTCAGTTATACTCAATTATTGCTATAGTAATTGCTGCAACAAATCTCTCATATTATTGATTCGATTATTGTCACAGTATCATCTGCATAATATGTTATATTGTTAAATCAATAATTGAGACGACAAAGTTATTCATATTATTAAATTATAATATTTACAATGTCTAGAAGTTCTGTCAGGAGAGGTTTGGTCACCTAATTGCGCGCCAATAGGGAGAAATCCTTATTAGAAAGCCCCCTCTTTCCTGGGAACGACCTGGTTATTAAATATTATGAGTTATAATATTAATGATGAGGTTCGTGTTGATTAAAGATAAATTGATAATTTCATTGTGTTGGGATTTTTAGTGTTAGTGGAAAACGATATTTATTTCGATAATAATTGATGACTAGAGTTATATTGACCAATCGGGTATTCGGGGCACTTTTCGTGTTGGAGTACTATTCACGGGTTACTATTCACCCGATTAGTATTCACTCTAGTATTGTTCACAGGGTATTTGGGACACTTTTCGTGTCAGAGTACTATTCAACCGATTATTATTCACTCTAGTATTGTTCACTCGGGGTATTTGGAATACTTTCGTGTCGGAGTACTATTCACAGGTTACTATTTATCGATTACTATTCACTCTAGTATTGTTCACTCGGTATTTGGGATACTTTTTCGTGTCGGGGTACTATTCACGGGGTTCTATTCCCGAAGTACTATTCACGGGATATATTCACCCGAAAAAATATATTTCTTTTTGGTCCAAATCATTTTTGGGTTCTATATTATTCAATGAGGAGATGTGATAATTTTTCAGACCGTTGGTTGAAGTTATAATAGTAAATCAATATGGATCGTTGGTTAAAGATATAATAGTAAATCAATATGGACCGCTGGTGGAAAGTTATAATAGTAAATTAATATGGATCGCTGGTTTTAAAGTTTTAATAGTAAATCAGTATGTACCGTTTGCTTTAAGTTTTAATAATAAATCAATATGGACCGTTCATGAATTAGTTTACTATGAGTCCATTCTCCTATAAATAGAAGCTCATTCCTTCAGTATTTCTTACGAATTCACTGAAACTCTAGAGAGAGAACAATAGAGAGAAAGAAGAAAAGTATTATGCTACTTCACTTTTCCATTATCCATTTTTTCTAGGTAAGGGGTATTATTTCTCGTATTCATGAGAGAACTTCTGTTATTCCATTCTTTATTATTATGTTGGAATAACCTGTATATGCGAAGTACCGCATACATGGTGAAATTCTTCTGTTATTCCATTCTTATTATTCTGTTAGAATAACCTGTTTATGCGAAGTACCGCATACATGGTGAAATTCTTCTAATATTCTGTTCTTTATTATTCTGTCAGAATATTCTGTCTATGCGTTTATGTCGGACTTGGTTCTATTATTTATTATTCTGTCAGAATATCCTGTCTGTGCGTTTACGCCGGACCTGGTTCCATTATTTATCATTTTGTCAGAATATCCTGTCTATGCGTTTACGCCAGACCTGGTTCCATTATTTATTATTCTGTTGGGAATAACCTGTCTATGCAGTCTATTCCACGCATGGTGAATCCTTCTATTATTCCATTCTTTATTATTCTATTGGAATAACCTGTCTATGTGGATTACCACATCTGTGACGCCCCCAAAATAGGTCCATTCCACCCAACATATCCTGAGTCGCCAAATACATGGTACAGAAATAACTACAACTTTATTATTACAATTATCGTGCAAAATACGACAATACATATACTGTGAGTTTAAATATAAATATTGTCATCTAGACAGTATTCATACTCAAATAAGTCCTCATTATACTTATTGATACACTATCTTACAAAATAGTGAGGACTACTAAAATAACTATCTTGAACCTTCATTCCATACCCCGACTAGTACTCGCTACATTCTCGTCTCCTGAGAAGAAAAATGGAACAAAAAGGAAAAGGATGAGCTCAACTAGTCCAGTAAAGAATATTATGACTAAGATAATATAGAACAAATTATCGTTAGTCCTCAACAGGAAAAAAAATCTAATAGAATACAATAGACAACAAGTTTTAGATCAACAACTGCAGCAGAAACAACAATTCATTAGAAAAGTTAAGTAGAGAATGAAATCTACTATCATCTATGAATTTAAAAGTCCATCATCGATATTTTATCCCTGTAACATCAATCAATAAACATCTTAAATCAAATATTCATCTTTGCACTATAGGCTAAAGATATTCATCAGTTGGTCATGTTCATCTCAACACCTGTTCATCTTTGCACTACGGGCCAAAAATATTCATCATAAAATTATTAATCTTTGCACTACAGGCCAAAGATATTCAGTTATATCATCATTTAGGACTGAGGATGATGAAAAATCTTTTAAAGAAAACGAATCCAGTGAAACAAAAGAATAAATATTAAAGATTCGTATTTCAGCTATTCCATGTCCAAAAATACCTCATAAGTAATCATAGTGGAGCAAAATTCAATAATGATCAAAACATGGATACAATCAAAGCTAGTATCCAGAATAGATATTTTGGACGAAAAACAAAATTTTAATATTTCTGTGAATAGTGTCGTATTCGTGAATAGTGCCGTATACGTGAATAGTGCTGTATACGTGAATAGTGACTCCGACACTAAAAGATAGAAATTTCACAAAAAACATCATCATGCTTCGTGAATAGTAATTCGTGAATAGTAACTCATGAATAGTAACTCGTGAATAGTAACCCCGACATGAAAAAGTTCTAAATTTGATAAAAATTTCCAACCAATATTTCGGCATAATGATATTGAAGAAATAATACCATTTTCGAATAAAATAACATCCCTTACCTCGAAAAGACAGTACTTCTAATTGGAATACTAGATATAGTGCTGAAAGGAACTTGCACCGTATAACAACACTCAAAGTATCAAAATACTCACAAGAATACACTCAATATATTGAGAGAGAAGGAGAGAGAAGATTTCAGTTTCTAGTGTGATTTTTAATTCTAACCTAAGCACTCTATTTATAAGAAATTGCTTAGAACACCAAAGCAGAAAATTGAATATAATAATATTATATATAAAATAAATTCCTACGCCCACTTTGAAATCTGATTTCAGCCATCTAGCACATGTTAAAGATGTCCCCAATCATTTAAAAAACATTTTTCTTTTAAAACATAAATAAAACTTCCAAAAATCAATTATTTCGGAACTTCGGAACTTCAATAATTCATAATAAATAGCCTTTTATCAGAAAATTCAAATCTCGTGATATTTTATAGAAAATTCAATTCTCTACAATTTTGCAGAAAAAAGTTTTTCTAAATTCCAAACAGAAATTGACCGAAATCCACAAACGGGTGATTTTACAGGCTATAATCAAATTTCAGTCAAGAAACGGGGTCCACCGACATGAAAAATATGTGTTAATCATTTAATGAAATAAAAATACTCTTTCTCCTCATATACTCATATATACCACATTCATTGTAAAAATATCACCATTATTATATTATTAAAATATAATAATAAATTATTTTATCAGAAAAGATAAAATATCAATTTTCAACAATTGTCACTTTAAAAATTTTCTCCATCTATATCCACATAAAATGAATATTTTCCTTATCATATAAATTAATAATTAATTTTTCACAAATAATATTACAGAATCACAATACTGACAACCAGGCAGTTCCCATGAAAGAGGGGGCTTTTCAATAAGGATTTCTCCTTACTGGCGCGTAATTAGGTGACCAAACCTCTCCTTAGACAGAACTTTCTAGACATTGCCAATAATGCTATCTAATAATATTATTCAAATAATATGAATTATTGATCTGATAATGGAAAATACTGTGTAGTGATAATTATTGAAACAACAATAATATAAAATATCAACGTAGCAATTATTGAATCAATAAAATAAAATATTGAACAGTAATTAATGTAACAATTATTGAGTAGTGCCTTCTTACGTAAGAATCAATAATTGGTGCAATACCGTGTGCTAATATACAACAACGTGTATTACTGTGTTTTAACCACCGGGTATTTCAACAGTATTAACGGTAACAACTACATCGTTATTTATAAACAACCTATACTTGTCGTTTTCGTTATCCAATCGCTTTCCGTTATGGGGCCCACACAAGGCTGCGCCGTCGTACAAATATTCTCCGACAGTAAGAATATTCCACGACCAAACGAATATTCCCCGACAACAATAAATATTTTATAACCGCTTGCTTATTTAAAATATTTGCATATTTTACCCATAACTTACCACATTAATCAAATCAACCCTTACTATTTCAAAATAATAAATAGAGGAAATTTGATTTCATTTATAAAAAGTTGGGGTCTTACAACATCCATGGTGAATGATCCTTTGTATTCATTCCTTATTGAATTGTGGAAACGATCTGTACACGTGGATTATCGCATGTCGGGTGAAAATCTATTTGCAGTTTCATACATTATATTATACTCAGTTGGTTAAAGTTTTGGCTTCTATATTCCTTGAAATTAGTGGAATATCCTGGATATTTGCGCTTCATCCAGTATCTTTTTGTGAAAATATTCTTTTGAGCATTCTTGAATTTTACTCCACAAAGCAGTATCATGTTGACAATTTGGACGTTATTGAGTTCAGGATAAATTAACATATTAATCTTTAAAATTACATATTAATCTTTAAAATTTATTCTTAAACTTGTTTTATTGAATTATTATATCATTGTCATCTTTGGCTTACGTGCATAGATGGACTTAGTATGATTATGACCAAGGATCATTCGGTATAATCATGACCTGTAATGTTATAAATAATGTGGTAAAAGTCCTCAGTGGTCTGTAATGCATTGATGGATAGTTTTTGGTATGATTATGACCAGGGATTATTCGGTATAGTCATGACCGTTGATGATTTAATGAATATCCATGGCCCGTAATACAGGGATGATTAGATGATGTGGTTTATTTATTAAGCTGAGTCTCAGCGATAAAAATTGATGAAAACATTTTAAATCATAGAAGATAGTAGATATCATTCTCTACATGACTCATCTAATGGATTGCTTATTCCGTTGTAGTTAAACTTGATGTCTATTATATTTTATCAGTTTAACATTGTTGAAGACTATTGATAATTTATTCTGCATTATCTTAGTCATAATATTTCTTACTGGGCTAGTTGAGCTCACCCTTTCTTTTACTATTCTCTTCAGAAAATGAGAATATAACTGGGACGAGTCGGGAAAAAGAGTGACAGTCCAGATGATAGCATTAGTAGTCCTCACTATTCTATGAAATAGTGTGATAATAAATGTATTGAGTACTTATTTTGAGTTTGAATAATGTCTAGAAGACAATATTTGTATTAAAACTCACAGCTCATGTTGTATATTTAAGATTGTATTTATATTCTGTACCATGTATCTGGCGACTCAGAATAGGTGATGTATACCTGTTTTGGGGGCGTCATACCAAATACATGGTAAAGAATTTAAATACAAACTTAATTAATACAACTGTCGTGTAAAATACGACAAAACATAGTTGAGAGTTTAAATAAGAATATTTTCTTCTAGATAATATCCACACTCAATGGAGTCATTATAATTATTATCACATTATTTTATAAAAATAGTGCGGATTACTATAGCCACCATATCAGACCATCACTCTATTCCATGACTAGTCCTAACTATATATTCTCATTTACTGAAGAGAACAGTAAAAGAAAAGGGTGAGCTCAACTAGCCCAGTAAAAAATATTATGACTAAGATAATGCAGAATAAATTATCGTTAGCCTTCAACAGTATAACAACTGATAGGATACAATAGACAACAGGTTTTAGATCAACAACGGCAGCGGAACAAGCAATCCATTAGAAGAGTCAAATAGAGCATGATATCTACTATCTTCTATGATTTAAAAAGTTTATCATTAATTTTATCGCTAAGACTCTGCTTAATAAATAATCCACATCATCGAATCATCCTTGCACTACGGCTAAAGATATTCATTAGTATCACGACCACGAATTATTCATGCACTATGGGCCAAGGATATTCATGTTTTCACCAATGATCATGATTATACCGAATAATTCCTAGTCATAATCATACCAACAACTATTCATCAATGCACTACGGGCCAATGAAGACTTTTACCACATCATTTGTAACATTACGGGTCATAATTATACCGAATGATCCCTGGTCATAATCATAACAATCAATAGTTCATCTTTGCACCCTTGGCCGAAGATGACTTTTATCACAATATAAGCATGAGGATGATGACAATGATATAAGAATTCAATTAAATGAAAGCAAATGATAAATTTTAAAGATTTATAATTTATTTTATCCAGAATTCAATAATGTCCAAATTGTCAACATGATACTGCTTTGTGGAGTAAAATTCATGACTAATATCTATGTATTATAAATAATTTGGACAGAAAAGAAATAAATTTTTCAGGTGAATAGTATCCCGTAAATAGTACTTCGTGAATAGTACCCCGACATGAAAATTACCTTAAATTCTCGAGTGAATAATACCCGAGTGAATAGTAACTGAGTGAATAGTAACTCGTGAATAGTAAACTAGGGTAAAAATATTGATATTTAATAAGAAAGTTCATATCAATATTCTAATAAAACGATACTGGATGAAGCGCAAAACTCAAGATTATTTCACTAATTTCAGGGATAATAAAAGCAATATTTATCATAGTAAGTTTAGATGAAAAAAAATAACATATGAAACTACAAATAGATTTTCACCTGTCATGTGGTACATAATCCGCGTAGACAGGTTATTCTGACATATTAAAAGATGAATACGAAAAATAATATTCCTTATGAATACGAAAGAAATAATATCCCTTACCATACGAAAATAACATTCCTTACGAATACACCAAACAATATCCCTTACGAATACAACAAATAATATCCCTTACCTTAGTAGAAAACTGGATACTATAATAGTGAAGCAACAGAATACTCTTCTTCTTCCTCTCTATAGTTTTTCTCTCTATACTTTCTCTTGTGAGCTTCAGGGAATTGGTGAGAATGAAAGAAGAATTAAGCTTCTATTTATAGAATAATGGACTAAATAGTAACTGATTCACGAATGGTCCAGATTGATTTACTATTAAAACGGACGATTCATATTGATTACTATTAAAATCACAATCGACGGTCCAGATTGATTTACTTTTAAAACCACCACCGACGGTCTAGATTGATTTACTTTTAAAACCACCACCGACGGTCCATATTGATTTACTTTTAAAATCACAACCGACGGTCCAAATTGATTTACTATTAAAACCATCACCAACGGTCCAGATTGATTTACTATTAAAAAGACCATCGACGGTCCAGATTGATTTACTATTAAAACCACCACCGACGGCCCATAAAATTAGTAAATCTTCCCATGGAATACTAAGTCAAACTTACAACAAACGCCTCATAACAAATCCCTATATTTATATCAAAAATTGAATAAATATTTACCACAAAACATTTATCTTTAATAAACACATTTTTAATATTTTAATAATTATTCATCATTAATATTATAACTCACAATATTTAACAACCAGATTATTCCCAGGAAAGAGGTGGCTTTTCGATAAGGATTTCTCCCTATTGGTGCGCAATTAGGTGACCAAACCTCTCCTCGACAAAACTTTCTAGACATCGTCAATATTGTAAATAATAATATGAATAACTTTGTCGTCTCAATTATTGATTTAATAATAATAAATATTATGCAGATGATACTGTGACAATAATTAATCAATAATATGATAGATATTATACAGCAACTACTGTAGCAATAATTGAATAAACTGAGTGACTTCTTACGTAAGCACCAATAATCAATACCATGTGTTACTATGCAACCACGCGTATTACTGTACTTTTATCACCTGGTATTTCAACAGTTTAACGGTAAAACTTTCGTCGTTATTTTATAAAAAGATATTTTTGTCATTTTCTAACTCTGACAGTTATTCCGTTGTGGGGTTCACCAATGATGGTGTCGTCGTATGGATATTCCATGATAAAAAGAATATTTCCCGACCAAATGAATATTCTCCGACACAACGAATATTTATATTAACTTGCTTACTTTGCAAAATTTTTAAATATCACTCTTAACTTTAACCCTTTATTAATTTAGCCATTTATTAAATAGAATAATAATTATAAGAAAATTGAATACTTTCATTTCATAAAATTCGGGGTCTTACAATCTCCCTTCCTTATAAAATTTTGCCCTCGAAATTTATGTACGTACCTGGTATGTCGGAGAGGTGAGGATACCTTGTTTTCATTTCAAATTCTAACTCACCTTTGAGCGTAGAATATATTCTTTCTTATCCAAGATTTTAACAGGTATCTCCTCTTACGTTAAATCTTTTGCTATTTCGTCTAGTTCTAATTCAATAATGTGGTTCAGGTCGTCCACATATTTACGTAATATCGATACGTGAAAAACGTTATGAACACGCGACGTACTTGGCGGTAAAGCGAGTCTATAGGCCACAGTTCTTACTCGATTGAGGATTTCAAATAGACCAATAAAATCGAGGGTTGAGATTTCCTCTCTTCGTCGACTCTTGCTTCTAGAATAACGCCTTCTTGAACCTTCTTCTTCATATTCATCATCTCGGAGTCTGTAGCTTGAGCGGCTTTAATTTATCAATTAAAGTCGATTCTAATCGTATACTCGCTATCTTCACGTAGGTTCTTGGACTCTTTAACTCTATCTCTATCTTTTGTAAGCCGTACAAAATGGGTCTTTGTGTTAACAATATCGCACTCGTAAACGCATACAATCTTTCACTCAACGCGTCAGCTACCACATTCACTTTTCTTGAATGGTATTGAATGGTATTATCGTAATCTTCAACAGTTCGAGCCAACGTCTTTGGCACATGATAAGTTCGTTTTAGGTGAAAAAATATTTGAGGGTTTTAGAAATGGGTTTAAGGTCAATACAAAATATAATTTCACGCTCTCGGGGTAGGCTAGGAAGTTCTTCGGGGAATACGTCATGAAATTTATTAACAATAGAAATATCATTCAAAAGTGACGTATTTATGTTTAAAATCCGTGACATGAGATAAGAATGCTTGACATTCGTTTTTCAATAAACGAATGAATTTATGGCTAGAGATGACAATGATTGACTTTAGTGGTTTGGTTGCTTGAATTCGGTTAATAGGTTGGTTAGGAATATGAAAGCTAACAACCTTACGAAAATAAATAATTTTTGCATGATGAGTAGTTAACCAATCAATTCCTAAAATCACATCAAATGAAAGTATTTTCAAAGAGATAAGATTGACAGGTAATGTGCTGCTGCCGATTTGAATCAAACAAGACTTATAAACAGTGGATGTAACGAAGGTTTCTCCTAACGAAGTTTCAACAGATAAGTTAAAGTCTAAATTCTCCGGATTTAAATTTAAACGTTGAGCGCAAGTAGGAGAAATAAAAGAATGGGTAGAACCTGTATCGAATAAGGTATAGACTTTGTAAGAGTTTATGATTAGCTTACCCGTGATAACTTCATTTGGGTTCCTCGTCACGAAAATGCTCTCTCTTAAACTACCGAGTTTGACTTGTCTGGGACATACTTTGGCGTCACCATCTCAGCTAGACTTGACTTCACTATACGACAAAATTGAGCTAGGTGACCTTCTTTTCCGTAATTGTAACACGCTTTGGACAGCATCGTGCAGTTTGAACTGATGTGTCCCTCCCTTCCGTATTTGAAGCATACGATCGGTGGTCGTTCTCCTTCCTTGAAAACGGGTGCTGGTGCTGGTGCTGCTATCTTTTCATCTTTGTTGAACATTCTCTTCTTAAGGTGGTTACCACTTAGTTCACCTTTCCTATTATGTTGTCCATGATTACCACTGAAGTAGTTACCATTTCTACCATGATAATTTCCTCTACGATGGTTATCGTTGTTCCGATGGTCGTTGCCACCTGTACGATTATTATCGTGTTGTTGGTCGTTACCTTTTGGTTGGGTTGACTCATTATCACGCTCCAATAACTGAGCCATATTCACAACATCGGAAGATAAACAAAGTTTGTGAGAAATGAGGTATTGACGTATTTCGGGTTTCAAACCTCTTAGAAACCTTCGCATCATTCGCTCCTTATTATCAACCAAATGGGATGCAAACCGGGACAACTCGGTAAACTTAGCCTCGTATTGCGATACGGTCATATTGTTTTTCTCCAGCTTGATGAATTCCACTTCCTTCATGTGATGAATACTTTCGGGAAAGTGCTTGTCGTTGAACAATTCTTGGAACTTCTCCCAAGACATCTTCAGTATGGAAGGTTGAGTACGTTTTATAGATTTCCACCAGTAATCTGCTTCTTCACGCAACATAAAGGTAGCGAAGGGAAGCTTTTGCTTCTCTGAGCATTCCAAGACACCAAATATCTTGGTGATCTGCTTTATCCATGTCTCCGCCTTAATTGGTTCTGGCTTTCCCAAAAACTCCGGTGGTCCCATCTCCTTGAACTGCTTAGCGGTGACCAGCCGTGAGTTACCAGTGTTTCCACCTGCATTATGAACAGGAGTCTCTCTCGTTTGTATGAATTCTAAAAAACTCCTAAACGTACCATCGTTCATCATTTGGTCGGTGTTGTTGTTTACACGAGGATTATCGCTTTCCTGATACAAATTATCCTGGTTATTGATTAGCAGTGACTCAACGGTCTCATGTGCTCCATTGCTTACCTCAACATTTTTAGATGTCATTTTCAAACACCGCCACAAGACAAGGGTTAATTCACATGCCACATATTATCCCTATACTCTGACCGACCAATTAAATAACAAATAAGCTTAAGTAGGTCATACTAGCGATGGAATTACCCGTATCTCCTCTCCTAGTTCTAATCTCACATCTCAGCCAGGGATCATATCCCTAAGCTTTGATACCAACTGTGACGCCCCCAAAATAGGTATACATCACCCATCTTGGCTCGCCAAATACATGGTACAGAATTTAAATACAAACTTAATTAATACAACTATCGTGTAAAATACGACAAAACATAACTGAGAGTTTAAACAAGAATATTGTCTTCTAGACAATATTCACACTCAATGGAGTCCTCATTATAATTATTATCACAATATTTTATAAAAATAGTGAGGACTACTATAGCCACCATCTCGGACCATCACTCCGAATTTATCAATTTATATATCACCCTTAACTTTAACATTTATCAATTTAACCATTTACTGAATAGTAATTATAAGAAAACTTGAATACTTTTATTTCATAAAATTCGGGGTCTTACAATCTCCCTTCCTTATGAAATTTCGTCCTCGAAATTTACGTACTTGTTATTTTAAAAAGTTGAGAATACCTTGCTTTCATTTCAGATTCTATCTCCCAAGTCATCATGATTTCTCCATTGCTCATCTCCTGTGGTGACTTCATTTGAGTTCTTCACTTATTGGGAAGTCATGACAACCGCCATCCCTCGAACTACTCAGCTTTGACTTGTCTGGGGTATTTGGCGTCATCACTACCGTTGGAATATACTTTTCTATAGGACATATTCCACCCTTAACTGCTTCGTCGTACTCCTGATTCATGATCTGAATCATCAATCTTCGATCCATATCGAATTCAGGTTGACCGTTATGTACAGGGTAATTCAAAACTCGATGTTGGGTTCTCCCAATTACTGTCCAAAAAGAGAAATTCATATCATCTATTTTAGCCTTCTTAGATCGGACATCTCTTTCCACAATATCCACGTATCGTGCGGCTTTTGCCCATGCATCACTTATTCTCACTCGTTCAGTTTTTTCTTCTTTCAGCTCAGATTCCATCTTTATCATCTTATACTCTGCCAAAGAATGCTTATGTTCAAGCATCACATATCGGGTAACACAAGCTTGAATTGTTGCATCCTTTTGCTCCACGACCGCCTGTCGTTCTTCAGCCTGCTCTTCTAACTCATGAATACGATTTTAAAATTTTACATTTTGATCATATAATACCTCTAATAAACTCTCCTCAGGTACCTCTTCTTCCTCTTCTTCCTCACTCTCAGCTGTTACCTCTGCGACTATCTCGGGTGCAACTATCAATTCTTCACTCACCACATGGATATCTCTAATTCCTTCTTCGTCTGACATCACATTATCATGGTTAATTATTAGAGGTATCCCCACAGTCTCATTCACTCCATTGTTAGCATTCTCAGCTGTCATTCTCAAATACTGCCATAAAACAAGGGTTAATTAAGCAAATAAACGTATCACATAATATCCGTATATTATGACCGACCAACAATTAAGCTTAGGTAGGACACACTAGCGAAGGATTTACTCAACTCTCCCCTCCTAGTTCTATTCCCCAATCTCCACCAGAGACCATATCCCTAAGCTCTGATACCAACTGTGACAACCCCAAAATAGGTCCATTTCACCCAACCTATTCTGAGTCGCCAAATACATAGTACAGAAAACAACTACAACTTTATTACAACAATTGTCGTGCAAAATACAACAACACATATGCTGTGAGTTTGGATACAAATATATACCAAATGTGACTTATGTCTCAACTGTGGACAGCACCTCACAATGACATCTTACATAAAGGTATAGTCAACAACTGTTTTAGAAATTAGAATCTTTGGGAAGTGCTCAAGGAAACCTTCGTACATGAGAGGCCATGCTTCTAGGTTATGATAGATATCATATGGCCACAGAATTATTCTTGGTTGACCCAATAGACCCCAAAGAAAAACGAGAAGATTACTATCATATTCTTCCCAATGGTGAGTCTTCTCTTGACTTATCATTATCTCCACTGTCTCTAATTAAGAATTATACTTCAAACAAACACCAAGATTATATAGGTAGTGCTCATAAATATACTCAGCAAGTGGATGAGCACAATCCTATCTTATGATGACACGAGGTTATATGTCATTAGACATCTTGTATGATAGTGACAAAACACCCTTCTAACGTTGGGTTCGCCTCACCCTAGTTGATTCACCAAATATAACTACTAAATGATGACCACCGTTCTATTTTCCTGTTACCCCCGCTCGACCCAGCTACGCTCTTATTACCTGAAAGGAATTGTGAAACAGAAGGGTGAGCACAACTAGCCCAGTAAATAATATCATGACTAAAGATAATTAAATTATCAATAGCCTTTATCAATAATAAATAAGAGATTTAGAACATATGGTAGATGATAAAAATTTCAACCATAGTTGCAGCGGAACGAGCAATCCATTAGAAGAGTCAAATAGACTACAAAGTCTATTATCTTCTCCATGTTAAAAATCTACCAATAATATTTTATCCCTGTAACATCAATCAACAATTCTGGTCCACAATCATATGAATAACTCATAATCATAATTGTAGTTCTAAATTCCTCTTCTCATCCAGGACGAAGATAATTTTTATCACCTATCTTTACCTGAAATATCAAAGATCATGGTTACACCAAATCACATTTCTTGTTCATAATTATACTAATAACTTCATCTTTGCACTACGGCCAAAGATATTCATTTGTATCACCAGTTGGTCATGTTCATCTTAACACCTGTTCATCTTTGCACTACTGGCCAAAGATATTCAACAACATGTCATCTTTGCACTACGGGCCAAAGACATTCATCAACAATTCATCTTTGCACTACTGGCCAAAGATATTCAACCACAGGTCATCTTTACACTATGGGCCAAAGATATTCATCACCAGTTCATCTTTGCACTACAGGCCAAAGATATTCAACAACAGTTCATATTTGCACTACAGGCCAAATATATTCATCAACAGTTCATATTTGCACTACAGGCCAAATATATTAATATCTCAAATAAATATATAATCATTTCAGAATTTATATAAACAATAATTATAACCATGTTGATCAATTCACCTTTGCACTTAAGCTAAATATATTCAATTATAAATTCAATGATCATGATCATATCAGTCAACAATTCAACTTTGCACTACTGGCCAAAGGGAACCCATAGTCATGATCATACCAAAAATCTACCCATCTTTACACTCAAGTCAAAAAGAAATATCATCATTAGGGTTATAACAATGTTATATATGATAATAAAATCAATATAATCAACATATAGATTTAATCTCAAGAGTAATATTAATAAATCAACTATAATTTGGTCAGAAAAAGAAACCAAATTTGTCGTGAATAGTAACTCGTGAATAGTAACTTATGAATAGTAACTCGTAAATAGTAACTTATAAATAGTAACTCGACATAAAAAAAGATAGAAATTCTACAATAAAATCTATATCAATATTTCGGTATAATGATATTGAAAGAATAATATTTCTTAAGCTTATAAACAATTTATTTTAATTGTTTATACTTTACTAAATAATGCATTTAATCATCTTAAAATGCCAAACTCATAAGATTTTATCACCAATAACCAAAAACTCTCATCAAAAATCTGTATATACCTCATATAGGATTCTCAAGTCATAAAATTCTATTTTCCAATTTTCTTACTTCACATAACATATTTAATTCATTTTCTCATAACTAGTCTATTTTCATAAAAAATACCAAATCAGTTCCAAAAATATTTCTTTTCTGGAATTTAGCAGAATATAGTCTCATATTGAACATATATTTTTCTCAGAATTTTTAAAACTCATTTACTATTTTTCATATGGCCAAAACCGCCGAATATTTAGACATTTATCATAAATTGTACTTTTATCCAAAAATTTTGAAATTTATAGAGTACACTGATATTATATAGATATACTTCCAATAAAAATTTCATCAATTTTGGAGTTAACCACAAGGAGTTATAAGCGGTTACTTTTAAAATAGTCTTTCCCCGTAAAATTCATAACTCTTAATCTATACATCCAAAAATCACCATTTCTAGACACAATCAATAAAACTCATCAAAATATCATTTCAAATTTTTCCAGAATTTTCTGAAGGTCAGAAGAAGTACGAACTGAAAAATATAATAACCCTTAAAATTCATTACCTCAAGAGAGCAGTACTTCTGACTTGAATATCGGATATAAAGCCGAAGTAAATTTTCACTCTAAATACTCACAAAATACGCTCGATAATATAGAGAGAGAAAGAGAGAAAACTTATAAATTCTGGTGTGTTTTTTAATTCTAACTAAGCACCCTATTTATAGGAAAATACTTAGAACGCCAAAGTAGACTAAATAATAAAATATTATTATTTTCAAAACTAATCTACGCCACCCACCATTTTGAGTCAAGCATGCCTTCCTAGACAAAAATTAACAGCCCATGTGTTTAACCAACACCAACCAAAGTGGGTCTCACCCATAAATTAATAAAAATTATTTTATTTTCTGAAACTTCAATAATTCATAGAAAATAGCACTTTTATCAGAAAATTCGAATCTCGCGATTTTTATAGAAAATTCAATTCTCTATAACTTTGCAGAATAATGTTTTTCTAAATTCCAAACAGAAATTGACCGAAATTCATAAACGGGCGATTTTACAGGTCAAATTTTAGTCAAGAAATGGGGTCCACCGACACACAAAATATGTGTTAATCATTTAATGTAACAAAAATACTCTTCATCCTCATATACTTATATATCTCACATTCATTGTAAAACTATCACCATTATTATATTATTAAATATAATAATAAATTGTTTTATCAGAAAAGATAAAATATCATTTGTTAACAATTGTCACTTTAAAAATTTTCTCCATCTATATCCACATGAAATTAATATTTTTCTCATCATATAAATTAATAATTAATTATTCACAAATAATATTACAGAATCATAGTATTGGCAACCAGGCCGTTTTCAGGAAAGAGGGAGCTTTCCAATAAGGATTTCTCCTTACTGGCGCGTAATTAGGTGACCAAACCTCTCTTTAGACAGAACTTTCTAGACATTACCAATAATGTTATCTAGTAATATTATTCAGATAATATGAATTATTACTCCGATAATGAAAAATACTGTGTAGTGACAATCATTAAAACAACAGTAATATAAAATATCAACGCAACAATTATTGAATCAATAAAATAAAATACTGAACAGTAATTACTGTAACAATTATTGAGTAGTGTCTTCTTACGCAAGAATCAATAATTGGTGCAATACCGTGTGCTACTGTGCAACAACGCGTATTACTGTGTTTTAACCACCAGGTATTCCAACAGTGTTAACGGTAACAACTACGCCGTTATTTATAAAAACTCAAATTTGTCGTTTTCTTCATCCGACAGTTATTCTGTTATGGGGCCCACAAATGGTTGCGCCGTCGTACGAATATTCTCCGACAGAAAGAATATTCCACGACCAAACGAATATTCTCCGACAACAATGAATATTTTATAACCACTTGTGTATTTTAAAAAAAAATTCATATATCACCCTTAACTTTAACATTTATCAATTTAACCATTTACTGAATAGTAATTATAAGAAAAATTGAATACTTTTATTTCATAAAATTCGGGGTCTTACAGATTTACTATTAAAACCACCACCGACGGTCCAGATTGATTTACTATTAAAACTACCATCGACGGTCCAGATTGATTTACAATTAAAACCACCACCGACAATCCATAAAATTGGTAAATCTTCCCACATGGAATACTAAGTTAAACTTACAACAAACGCCTCATAAGAAATCCCTATATTTATATCAAAAATTGAATAAATATTTACCACAAATCATTTATGTTTAATAAACACATTTTTAATATCTCAACAATTATTCATCGTTAATATTATAACTCACAATATTTAACAACCAAATCATTCCTAAGAAAGAGGGGGCTTTCTGTGACGCCCCCAAAATAGGTATGCAGCACCCATCTTGGGTCACCAAATACATGGTACTGAATACAAATACAAACTTAATTACACAACATGAGTGGAGAGTTTTTACACGAATATAATCTCATAGACAATATCTAAACTCAAATTCAATCCTCATTACATTTATTATCACACTAAATAGTGAGGATTTCTAAAACAACCATCTCGGACCATCACTCCGTTCCCTGACTAGTTCCGGCTACGTTCTCATTTCCTGAAGAGAACAATGAAAGCAAAAGGGTGAGCTCAACTAGCCTAGTAAGAAATATTATGACTAAGATAATGCAGAATAAATTATCGTTAGCCTTCAACAATGTTAAACTGATAAAATACAATAAACATCAAGCTTAACTACATTGGAACAAGCAATCTATTAGAAGAGTCAAGTAGAGCATGATATCTACTATCTTCTATGATTTAAAAAGTTTATCATCAATTTTATCGTTGGGACTCATCTTAATAAATAAACCACATCATCGAATCATCCCTGCACTACGGGCCAAGAATATTTATTAGTATCACGTCCACGAATTATCCATGCACTATGGGCCAAGGATATTCGTGTAAGCATCAATGGTCATGATTATACCGAATAATCCCTGGTCACAATCATACCAACAACTGTCCATCAATGCACTACAGGCCAATGAGGACTTTTACCACATTATTTGTAACATTACGGGCCATGATTATACCGAATGATCCCTAGTCATAATCATACCAATCAGTATTTCATCTATGCACGTAAGCCAAAGATGACTTTTATCACAATATAAGCATGAGGATGATGACAATGATATAAGTATTAATCAAACGAAATCAATGATAAATATTAAAGAATTTAAATTTATCCAGAGTTTAAAAATATCCAAATTGTCAACATGATACTACTTTATGGAGTAAAATTCAAGAATAATATTCATAATCCAAAAATAATTTTAGACAGAAAAGAAATCAATTTTTTTCGTGAATAGTACTCCGGGTGAATAGTACTCGAGTGAATAGTATCCCAGCATGAAAAGTGCCCCGAATACCCGAGTGAATAATATTCGAGTGAATAGTAATCGGGTGAATAATAACCCATGAATAGTAACTCGTGAATAGTATCCCGACATGAAAAGTATCCCGAATACCCGATTGAATAATATTCTAGTGAATAGTAATCGGGTAAATAATAACCCGTAAATAGTACTCCGGGTGAAAATATTGATATTTAATAAGAAAGTTCAGATCAATATTCCAATAAAATGATACTGGATGAAGCGCAAAACTTCAAGGATATCCCACTAATTACAGGGATTATAGAAGCAATACTTACCATAGTAAGTTTAAATTTCAGAATATGAAAAGAAATAATATACGAAACTGCAAATAGATTTTCACTTGTCATGCGGTACGTAATCCGCATAGACAGGTTATTCCGATATATTAAAGGATGAATATGAAAAATAGTATTCCTTATGAATGCGAAATAAATAATACCCCTTACCTTAGTAGAAGACTGGATACTACAATAGTGAAGTAGATGAATACTCTTCTTCTTGCTCTCTATAGTTTCTCTCTCTCTAGTTTCTCTTGTGAGTCTCAGTGAATTGGTGAGAAAGAAAGAAGAATTAAGCTTCTATTTATAGGAGAATGGACTAAATAGTAACTGATTCACGAATGGTCCAGATTGATTTACTATTAAAACGGACGGTCCATATTGATTACTATTAAAACCACAACTGTCGGTCCAGATTGATTTACTTTTAAAATCACCACCGACGATCCAGATTGATTTACTTTTAAAACCACCACCAACGGTCCAGATTGATTTACTATTAAAACCACCATCGAGGGTCCAGATTGATTTACTATTAAAACCACCACCGACGGCCCAGATTGATTTACTATTAAAACCACCACCGACGGTCTAGATTGATTTACTATTAAAAATCACCATCAATGGTCCAGATTAATTTACTATTAAAACCACCATTAATGGTCCAATTTGATATTGATTTACAATTAAAACCACCATTGATGGTCCAGATTGATTTAAAACCACCACCGACGGTCCATAAAATTAGTAAATCTTCCCATGGAATACTAAGTCAAACTTACAACAAACGTCTCATAACAAATCCTTATATTTATATCAAAAAATTAAATAAATATTTACCACAAATCCTTTATCTTTAATAAACACATTTCTAATCTATTAACAATTATTCATCATTAATATTATAACTCATAATATTTAACAACCAGATCATTTTCAGGAAAGAGGGGGCTTTCCGATAAGAATTTCTCCCTATTGGCGCGCAATTAGGTGACCAAACCTCTCCTTGACATAACTTTCTAGACATCATTAATATTACAAATAATAATATGAATAACTTTATCATCTCAATTATTGATTTAATAATATAAAATATTATGCAGATGATAATATAACAATAATTGAATCAAATAACGTGAGATACTATACAGCAATTACTGTAGCAATAATTGAGTATAACTTAGTGGCTTCTTACGTAAGCATCAATAATCAATACCGTGTGCTACTATGCAACCACGCGTATGACTATATTTTTACCACCGGGTATCTCAACAGTTTAACGGTAAAACTTTCGCCGTTATTTTTATAAAAAGATATTTATGTCATTTTCTAACTACGAAAATACTTCAGTTGTGGGGTCCACCAATGATTATGCCGTCGTACGAATATTCTCTGTTAAAATGAATATTTCCCGACCAATCGAATATTCCCCGACACAACGAATATCAACTTGCTTACTTTGTAAATTTTTAAATATCACCCTTAACTTTAACCTTTTATCAATTTAACCATTCATTAAATAGAATAATAATTATAAAAAAATTGGATACTTTCATTTCATATAATTTGGGGTCTTACAACCTTCCCTCCTTATGAAATTTCGTCCTCGAAATTAGGATACATACTTGGTATGTCGAAGAGGTGAGGATACCTTGACTTCATTTCGGATTCTAACTCCCACATCATTTCTTCAACATCGTGGTTTCTCCACAAAATCTTGACATGAGGTATAACCTTAGAGCGTAGAATATGATCCTTCTTGTCTAAGATTTTAACAGGTACCTCTTCATATGTTAAATCTTATGTTATCTCGTCCGGTTCTAATTCAATAATGTGGTTCAGATTTTCCACATATTTACGTAGCATAGATATGTGAAAAACGTTATGAACACGAGACATACTTGGCGGTAAGGCGAGTCTATAGGCCACAGTTCCTACTCGGTCAAGGATTTCAAATGGGCCAATGAATCGAGGATTGAGCTTTCCTCTCTTTCCAAATCTTGTAACTCTTTTCCATGGAGCAACACGTAACAACACATGATCTCCAACATTGAATTCCACGTCCTTTCGATGAAGATTAGCATAACTCTTTTGTCGATCTTGTGAGGTTTTTATACGTTATCGGATCATTTGAATCTTTTTCGTAGTTATACATACCAATTCCGGTCCTAACAACGTTGCTTCACCCACCTCGTCCCAGCATACTGGAGAACGACACTTTCTTCCATACAACACCTCAAATGGAGTCATGCCAATACTTGCTTGATAACTGTTGTTATATGAGAATTCTACTAATGGGAAGAATTTATCCCAACTTCCTTTGAAGTCAAGGACACGGAGTCTTAATAAATCCTCAAGAGTTTGAATAGTCCTCTCCGACTGCCCGTCTGTTTGAGGATGATATGCCAAACTAAATTGTAAATCCGTGCCCATAGCTTTTTGCAAACTAACCCAAAATCGTGAAGTGAATCTTGGGTCTCGATCAAAAACTATGGATATTGGCATGCCATGCAGTCTTACAATCTCATTTATGTACATACGAGCAAGACGTTCAAATGAATAAGTTTCTCGTATATGTAAGAAATGAGCAGACTTGGTCAATCTATCAACAATGACCCAAATCGCATCTATGACTTGAGAAACCTTGGGAAGACCAGTAACGAAATCCATGGTAATGTGCTCCCACTTCCATTCTGGAATTTCAAGTGGTTGCAATGGACCTTTTGACACTTGATGCTCTGCCTTGACTCGTTAACAAGTTAAACACCTTAAGATAAACTCCGCTACCTCTCTCTTCATATTGCTCCACCAAAATGTATGTCGAAGATCACGATATATTTTGGTACTCCCAGGATGGATAGCAAACGGTGTGTTGTGTGCCTCCATCAAGATCTTATACTTTAAATCAGGGTCGTTAGGAACACAAAGTCTGGAGTTGACTCGAAGTATTCCTTCTTCATCGATTCTTACTTCTGGAACATCACCTTCTTTTACTTTCTTCTTCATACATATCAGCTCCAGGTCCGTACGTTGAGCAACTTTAACTTTATCGATTAAAGTCTATTTTACTCATATATTTGCCATCATCACGTGGGTCCTTGGAGTCTTTATCTTTATCTTCATCCTTTGTAAGTTATACAAAATGGGCCTTTGCGTTGACAATATCGCACTCGTACCCGCATATGATCTTCTAACTAATGCGTTAGCTACCACGTTCGTTTTTTCAAGATGGTATTGAATTGTATGATCGTAAGCTTTCAACAACTCAAGCCAACGTCGGTGCCGCATGTTGAGTTCCTTTTGGGTGAAAAAATATTTGAGGCTTTTATGATCCGTATAGATCTCCACTTTCTCTCCATACAGGTAATGCCTCCTGTGACGCCCCCAAAACAGGTATACAACACTCATTCTGAGTCGTCAATAACATGGTACAGAAACAACTATATCTTTACTATTACAACATAAGAACTGTGAGTTTAAATATAAATATTGTCATCTAGACAATATCCACACTCAAATAAGTCCTCATTACAATTATTGAAACATTATTTCACAAAAATGGTGAGGACTACTAAAATAACTTCTAGAACCATCATTCCATACCCCGACTAGTACTCGCTATATTCTCGCCTCCTGAGAAAAATAGAACAAAAAGGAAAAGGGTGAGCTCAACTAGCCCAGTAAAGAACATTATGACTAAGATAACATAGAACAAATTATCGTTAGTCTTCAACAGGGAAAAATATGCTAGAATACAATAGACGACAAGTTTTAAATCAATATTCGCAGCGGAAAATAATAATTCATAGAAGAGTTACGTAGAGAATGAAATCTACTATTATCTATGAATTTAAAAGTCCATCATCAGTATTTTATCCCTGTAACATCAATCAATATTCATCTTCACACTACAGGCTAAAGATATTCACCAGTTGGTCATGTTCATCTAAACACCTGTTCATTTTTGCACTACGGGCCAAAGACATTCATCAGAAATTATTGATCTTTGCACTACAGGCCAAAGATATTCAATTATATCATCATTTAGGACTGAGGATGATGAAAAATATTTTAAAGGAAACGAATCCAGTGAAACAAAATAATAAATATTAAGGATTCGTATTCCAGCTATTCCATGTCCAAAAATACCTCATAAACAATCATAGTGGAGTAAAATTCAAGAATGATCAAAACATGGATACAATCAAAGCTAGTATCCATAATAGATATTTTGGACAAAAAGAAGAAAATTTTATTTTTCGGTGAATAGTAACTCGTGAATAGTAACTCGTGAATAGTAACTCATGAATAGTAACCCCGACATGAAAAGTTCCAAATTTGATAAAAAGTTCAGATCAATACTTCGGCATAATGATATTGAAGAAAATAATATCATTTAAGAAGAAATAACATCCCTTACCTCGGAAAGACGGTACTTCTGACTGGAATACTAGATATAGTGCTGAAAAAAACTTACACCGTATAGCAACACTCAAAGTATCAAATACTCACAAGAATACGCTCGATATAGAGAGAGAAATGGAGAGAAACTTGTGTTTCTGGTGTGATTTTCAATTCTAACCTAAGCACCCTATTTATAGGAAAATGCTTAGAACACCAAAGCAGAAAATTTAATATAATATTAATATATTTATCAAATTTTCCTTAGCCCACCTCTAGACATCTGATCTCAGCCCATTTATATCACATGTTAGCCCACTTAAATGCCAAAAAAACGTTTTTCTTCAAAATAATAAATAAAACTTCTAAAAATCAATTATTTCGGAACTTCAGAACTTCAATAATTCATAATAAATAGCCCTTTTATCAGAAAATTCGAATCTCATGAGTTTTTATAGGAAATTCAATTCTCTACAACTTTACAGAAGAAAGTTTTTCCAAATTTCAAACAGAAATTGACCGAAATCCACAAACGGGCGATTTTACAGTCAATAATAAATTTTCGGTCAAGAATTGTATCCACCAACACACAACATGTGTTAATCATTTAATGTCACAAAAATACTCTTCCTCTTCATATACTCATATATCCCACATTCATTGTAAAAATATCACCATCAATATATTATTAAAATAATATATTTAAATGAATTATTTTATCAAAAAAAGATAAAATATTAATTTTCAACAATTGTCACATTAAAAATTTTCTCCATCTATATCCACATAAAATCAATATTTTTCTCATCATATAAATCAATAATTAATTATACACAAATAATATTACAGAATCACAGTACTGGCAACCAGGCCGTTCTCAGGAAAGAGGGGGCTTTCCAATAAGGATTTCTCCTTTCTGGCGCGTAATTAGATGACCAAACCTCTCCTTAGACAGAACTTTCTAGACATTACCAATAATGTTATCTAATAATATTATTCAGATAATATGAATTATTGCTCCGATAATAGAAAATACTGTGTAGTGACAATTATAAAATATCAACGTAGCAATTATTTAATCAATAAAATATTACACAATAATTACTGTAACCATTATTGAGTAGTGCCTTTTTACGTAAGAATCAATAATTGGTGCAATACCGTGTGCTACTGTGCAACAACGCGTATTACCGTGCTTTAACCACCGGGTATTCCAACAGTATTAACGGTAACAACTACGCCGTTATTTATAAACAACTTATTTTTGTCTTTTTCTTCATCCAATCGCTTTCCGTTATGGGGCCCACAAAAGACTGCGCCGTCGTACGAATATTCTCCGACAGTAAGAATATTCCACGACCAAGCGAATATTTCCCGACAACAATGAATATTTTATAACCACTTGCTTATTTAAAATATTTGCGCATTTTACCCATAACTAACCACATTAATCAAATCAACCCTTACTATTTCAGAATAATAAATAGAGAAAATTAAATTTCATTTATTAATAATTTGGGGTCTTACAACCTCCCCTCCTTATGAAATTTCGTCCTCGAAATTGACATACGTACCTGGTGTTTCGAAAAGATGAGGATACCTCGCTTTCATTTCCGTTTCCAACTCCTAGGTCATTTCCTCAATAGCATGGTTTCTCCACAAAACTTTAACTTGTGGTATAACCTTCGTGCGTAGGACATGCTCCTTCCTATCCAAGATCTTGACAGGTACCTCCTCGTACGTTAAGTCTTCGGCTATCTCGTCCGGTTCTAACTCAATAACGTGGTTCGGGTCTTTCACATATTTACGAAGCACAGATATATGAAAAATATTATGAACTCGAGACATACTTGGAGGTAACGCGAGTCTATAGGCCACATTTCATACTCGGTCAAGAATCTGAAATGGACCAATAAATCGTGGATTGAGCTTTCCTCTCTTCCTAAATCTTGTAACTCCTTTCCATGGAGCTACACGTAATAATACATGATCCCCAATGTCAAATTCCACGTCCTTTCGATGAAGATCCACATAACTCTTTTGTCGATCTTGTGCCGTTTGTATACGTTGTCGAATCGTTTGGATCTTCTCTGTAGTCATTCGTACCAACTCTGGTCCCAACAACGTTGCTTCTCCCACCTCATCCCAACATACTGGAGAGCGACACTTTCGTCCATACAATGTTTCAAAGGGAGCCACACCTATACTTGCCTGATAACTGTTGTTGTAGGAGAATTCCACCAATGGTAGGTACTTATCCCAACTTCCTTTGAAATCTAGGACACAAAGTCTTAATAGATCTTCAAGAGTTTGAATAGTCCTCTCTGATTGCCCGTCCGTTTGAGGATGGTATGCCGAACTGAACCGTAAATCCGTGCCCATAGCTTTTTGCAAGCTAACCCAAAATCTTGAAGTGAATCTTGGGTCACGATCCGAAACTATGGATACTGGCATTCCATGCAACCTTACAATCTCATTCACGTACATACTAGCAAGACGTTCAAGGGAATAAGTCTCCCGTATCGACAAGAAATGAGCAGACTTGATTAATCTATCAACTATAACCCAAATAGCATTTATGCCTTGAGAAACCGTGGGAAGACCCGTAACGAAATCCATGGTAATGTGTTCCCACTTCCATTTCGGAATATCAAGTGGTTGCAATGGACCCTTTGGTACTTGATGCTCCACCTTTACACGTTGACAAGTTAAACACCTCGAGATAAACTTTGCAATCTCTCTCTTCATATTGTTCCACCAAAATGTATGTCGAAGATCACGATACATTTTAGTACTTCCAGGATGGATTGCAAATGGTGTATTGTGTGCCTCCATCATGATCTTGTACTTCAAATCAGAATCGTTAGGAACACAAAGTCTGGAGTGGACTCGAAGTATTCCTTCTTCATCGATTCTTGCTTCTGGAATAGCACCTTCTTGCACTTTCTTCTTCATACGCATCAGCTCCGGGTCTGTAGCTTGAGCAACTTTAACTTTGTCGATTAAAGTTGGTTCTACGCGTATACTTGACATCATCGCACTCGTTCCTGCATATGATCTTCTACTCAACGCGTCAGCTACCACGTTTGCTTTTCCAGGATGGTATTGAATAGTGTGGTCGTAATCTTTCAACAGCTCGAGCCAACGTCGTTGCCGCATGTTGAGTTCTTTTTTAGTGAAGAAATATTTGAGGCTTTTATGGTCTGAATATATCTCTACTTTCTCCCCATATAGATAGTGCCTCCAAATCTTTAGCTCGAAAACGACTGCTGCCAACTCTAGATCACGAGTAGGATAATTCCTCTCATATTCTTTAAGTTGTCGCGAGGCATAGGCTATGACTTTTCCACGTTGCATGAGAACACATCCTAATCCTTTGCCTGAAGCATCGCTGTAGATAACAAATCCATCCGAACCAGATGGTATTGTCAGAACAGGTGCCGAAATGAGTCTCCTCTTAAGCTCTTGGAAACTCTTCTCGCATTCTTCACTCCATACGAATTTGATATCCTTCCGAGTCAGCTGAGTTAACGGGGTAGCGATTCGATAAAACCCTTCTACGAATCTCCGATAATAACCAGCTAAGCCCAGAAAGCTACGTACATCGGTCACCGTCTTTGGTTGCTCCCAGCTTTGTATTACTTCAATCTTCGCCGGGTCCACAGATACTCCATATTTTGACACCACGTGCCCTAGGAATGCTACTTCCTCAAGCCAGAACTCGCATTTCTTTAACTTAGCATATAACTTGTTTTCACGCAGCCTTTGGAGTACCAGCTTCAAATGGTGCTCATGATCTTCACGGCTTTTGGAATATATGAGGATGTCATCAATAAAGACAACAACGAACTGATCCAAATAATCCTTGAATACTCGGTTCATCATATCCATGAAAGTCGCAGGAGCATTAGTCAATCCAAAAGACATGACTAAGAATTCATAATGCCCGTACCGAGTTCTAAAGGCAGTCTTCGGAATATTCTCAGTTTTAACCTTCAGCTGATGATATCCAGAACGAAGATCGATTTTTGAAAAGAATTGTGCTCCTTGTAACTGGTCAAACAGGTCATCAATACGAGGTAGCGGATACATATTCTTGATAGTGACATGGTTTAATTCCCGGTAATAGATACAAAGTCGCATACTCCCATCTTTCTTCTTTACAAATAAAACAGGAGCACCCCAAGGAGATGTACTAGGACGAATGAAACCGATGTCCAATAACTCTTGTAGTTGGACCTTCAACTCCTGAAGTTCAATAGGAGCCATTCGATATGGGGTTTTAGAAATAGGCTTTGTACCAGGTTCAAGATCAATAAAGAATTCAACTTCACGTTCCGGAGGTAGACCGGAAAGTTCTTCAGGAAATACGTCAGGAAAGTTACTAACAACAGGAATATTATTTAAATTTGACGTGTCTTTATTCAAATCCATAACATGGGCTAAGAAAGCTTGACATTCGTTTTTTAATAAACGAATGGCTTTATGGCTTGATATAACAGTGATTGATTTTAATGGCTTAGTTGCTTGAATTCGCACAACAGGTTGATTAGGAATATGAAAACTAACCACCTTATGAAAACAATTAATTTTGGCATGATGAGTAGTTAACCAATCAATTCCTAAAATCACGTCAAATGCAAGTATCTTTAAAGAGATAAGGTCAACAGGTAAGGTGATGGTGCCAACTTGGATCAAACAAGATTTATAAACAGTGGATGTGATGAAAGTTTCCCCTAACGGAGTCTCCATAAATAAATCAAAGCCTAATTTCTCCGGAGTCAAGTTTAAACGTTGAGCACAAGCAGGAGAAATAAATGAATGGGTAACACCGGTATCTAGTAAGGTATAAACTTCACATGAATTTATGATTAACTTACCCGTGATCACCTCGTTTGGGTTCCTCGCATGTTGACCAGTCACGACAAACGCTCTTCCAGGAACCGTTGACTTTGACTTTTCTGGGGCAGCCTTTTGAGTCACCGTCCCCGCTGAACTTGGTTTCGCTACCGTACAATCTCGAGCGATATGTCCTTCCTTTCCAAAATTATAGCATACCTTGAACTGTTGTGGACAGTTTGGGCTGATATGTCCCTCTTTTCCACATTTATAGCATATGACCGGTGGTCGTTCTCCTCCCTTGGAACCAGTTGCTGCTGGTGCTGACGTCTTCGTATTGTCATTATTGAATCTCCTCTTTTAAAATCTCCTCCCGACTCGCTTTTTCTATTTTCATAGCCACGATTACCACCAGAGTGGTTGCCGTTCTTGTCTGTATTTTTCTTTCTCCGCTGGTTATCATTGTTCTGATGACTGTTGTCACCGATATGATCCTGGTTGTGGTCCCTCGGTTGACCGTACTCGTTATCTCGCTCTAATAATTGAGCCATGTTGACAACATCTGAATAGAGAGAAAATTTATGAGAAATGAGATATTGACATATGCCGGGTTTCAAACCTCTCAGAAACATCCGCGTCATACGTTCCTCATTCTCCACCAAATGAGGTGCAAACCTGGACAACTCTGCAAACTTCGCCTCGTACTGGGACACCGTCATGTTATTCTGCTCCAGTCTAATAAACTCTACCTCCTTCATATGACGAATACTTTCAGGAAAGTACTTGTCATTGAATAGTTTCTGAAATGTCTCCCAAGACATGCTGAGTGCGGCTAGATGGGTACGCTTCACAGATTACCACCAGTAGTCTGTCTCGCTACGGAACATAAAGGTGGCGAATGGAACCTTCTGTTCCTCCGTGCATCCCAAGACATCAAATATCTTGGTAATTTGCTTGACCCATGTCTCCGCCTTAATCGGATCCGGCTTTCCCCAGAATTCTGGTGGTCCTAACTCTTTGAACTGCTTGGCTGTGACCAGCTGTGCGTTGCCATTGTTTCTTCCTATATTTTGAATAGGAATCTCCTTCGTCTGGTTTTGCATGAATCGCAAAAAGCTTCTAAACATCTCATCGTTCACCGTCTGCTCAGTGGTGTTGTTCACAAGAGAAACATTGCCAGCCTGTTGCACGTTCTCCTCGTTGGTGAGTATAGGCATCTTCACCCTCTCATTTACTCCACTGTTAACATTCTCAGTCGACATTCTCAAATACTGTCATAAAACAAAGGTTAATTTAACAAATTAACATATCACATAATATCCCTATATTATGACCGACCAAAAAATAAGCTTAGGTAGGATACACTAGCGAAGGATTTACTCGTCTCTCCCCTCCTAGTTCTATTCCCCGATCTCTGCCAGAGATCATATCCCTAAGCTCTGATACCAACTGTGACGCCCCCAAAATAGGTATACAACACCCATTCTGAGTCGTCAATAACATGGTACAGAAACAACTACATCTTTACTATTACAACATAAGAACTGTGAGTTTAAATACAAATATTGTCATCTAGACAATATCCACACTCAAATAAGTCCTCATTACAATTATTGATACATTATTTCACAAAAATGGTGAGGACTACTAAAATAACTTCTAGAACCATCATTCCATACCCCGACTAGTATTCGCTACATTCTCGCCTCCTGAGAAAAATGGAACAAAAAGGAAAAGGGTGAGCTCAACTAGCCCAGTAAAGAACTCTATGACTAAGATAACATAGAAAAAATTATCGTTAGTCTTCAACAGGGAAAAATATAATAGAATACAATAAACAACAAGTTTTAAATCAATATTCGCAGCGAAAAATAATAATTCATAGAAGAGTTACGTAGAGAATGAAATCTACTATTATCTATGAATTTAAAAGTCCATCATCAGCATTTTATCCCTGTAACATCAATCAATATTCATCTTCGCACTACAGGCCAAAGATATTCACCAGTTGGTCATGTTCATCTAAACACCTGTTCATCTTTGCACTACGGGCCAAAGATATTCATCAGAAATTATTAATCTTTGCACTACAGGCCAAAGATATTCAATTATATCATCATTTAGGACTGAGGATGATGAAAAATATTTTAAAGGAAACGAATCCAGTGAAACAAAATAATAAATATTAAGGATTCGTATTTCAGCTATTTCATGTCCAAAAATACCTCATAAACAATCATAGTGGAGTAAAATTCAAGAATGATCAAAACATGGATACAATCAAAGCTAGTATCCATAATAGATATTTTAGACAAAAAGAAGAAAATTTTATTTTTCGGTGAATAGTAACTCGTGAATAGTAACTCATGAATAGTAACCCCGACATGAAAAGTTCTAAATTTGATAAAAAGTTCAGATCAATACTTCGGCATAATGATATTGAAGAAAATAATATCATTTAAGAAGAAATAGCATCCCTTACCTCGGAAAGACGGTACTTCTGACTAGAATACTAGATATAGTGCTGAAGAAAACTTGCACCGTATAGCAACACTCAAAGTATCAAATACTCACAAGAATACGCTCGATATAGAGAGAGAAATAGAGAGAAACTTGTGTTTCTGGTGTGATTTTTAATTCTAACCTAAGCACCCTATTTATAGAAAAATGCTTAGAACACCAAAGCAGAAAATTTAATATAATATTAATATATTTATCAAATTTTCCTTAGCCCACCTCTATACATCTGATCTCAGCCCATTTATATCACATGTTAGCCCATTTAAATGCCAAAAAAACGTTTTTCTTCAAAATAATAAATAAAACTTCTAAAAATCAATTATTTCGAAACTTCAGAACTTCAATAATTCATAATAAATAGCCCTTTTATCAAAAAATTCAAATCTCACGAGTTTTTATAGAAAATTCAATTCTCTACAACTTTACAGAAGAAAATTTTTCTAAATTCCAAACAGAAATTGACCGAAATCCACAAACGGACGATTTTACAGTCAATAATAAATTTTCGGTCAAGAATTGTATCCACCAACACACAAAACATGTGTTAATCATTTAATGCCACAAAAATACTCTTCCTCCTCATATACTCATATATCCCACATTCATTGTAAAAATATCACCATCAATATATTATTAAAATAATATATTTAAATGAATTATTTTATCAAAAAAAGATAAAATATTAATTTTCAACAATTGTCACATTAAAAATTTTCTCCATATATATCCACATAAAATTAATATTTTCCTCATCATATAAATTAATAATTAATTATACACAAATAATATTACAGAATCACAGTACTGGCAACCAGACCGTTTCCAGAAAAGAGGGGGCTTTTCAATAAGGATTTCTCCTTACTGGCGCGCAATTAGATGACCAAACCTCTCCTTAGACAGAACTTTCTAGACATTGTCAATAATGTTATCTAATAATATTATTCAGATAATATGAATTATTGCTCCGATTATAGAAAATACTGTGTAGTGACAATTATAAAATATCAACGTAACAATTATTTAATCAATAAAATATTGAACAGTAATTACTGTAACTATTATTGAGTAGTGCCTTCTTACGTAAGAATCAATAATTGGTGCAATACCGTGTGCTACTGTGCAACAACGCGTATTGCCGTGCTTTAACCACCGGGTATTCCAACAGTATTAACGGTAACAACTACGCCGTTATTTATAAACAACTTATTTTTGTCGTTTTCTTCATCCAATCGCTTTCCGTTATGGGGCCCACAAAAGACTGCGTCGCCGTACGAATATTCTCCGACAGTAAGAATATTCCACGACCAAGCGAATATTCCCCGACAACAATGAATATTTTATAACCACTTGCTTATTTAAAATATTTGCGCATTTTACCCATAACTAACCACATTAATCAAATCAACCCTTACTATTTCAGAATAATAAACAGAGGAAATTAAAAAAATAGAAGTAGAAGCAAAAGAAAGAAAATAAAAGTATCAAATCCTGTCCTTAATGGCTCCACATAATTATATAAAGTGTTGAGTACTTTTTTTCAATACTAATGGACTCCGGTGAATAACATATTTATCATTCACTTTATATACTTTATCTCATCCTTTTAAAAATAAAAAAAAATTATACCTTTAGTCATTATTTTAGGGACAAAGGGAGTATATATCAATCCCTATAACTAAAAGCACAATATTCAATTGACGTTCAATTGATTGAGTTAATTTGACTTGTCGAGTTAACTCAAACGTGTTGATCTTTTATTTCCTATTCCATTCAGTACTTCTCTTAATATCAATTTTTTTTCTTCCTTTCCCTTTCTTATTAGATAAAAAAAATCAAAAGTTTAAGAACTTTCAACTTTATCAACACATATATTTACAACTTTAATTGTATACATTGAATAAAAAATATAATCATTCACATTTTTAAATTCGTGTAATTGAATCTTTCCCTCTACACTCTTTAATACATATTCACCACTACAAAATATGTATAAATTCAATATTGACACTCTTTGTATTATTCATAAATTTCCTTTTCCCTTGTAATAATAACATAAATTTGTATTATTCAAATTTGGTTGCGACAAATCACGTATTTCCTTTTCCTTTGTAATAATAACATAACTCGGATCCAATAAAGGGGGGAAATAATAGAAGAAAATATTGGGCATGAACTAAGAGTAAATTCAAAATAACGAAAAATGCTTTATTTTATTTTTAAACTTGAATTACTACCTTATATATAATAGACCGATAAAAAATTATAATTTAAAATAATTGTGAGTTGACTCGGATAATCTCTGTGTTAATTCAGTTTTAAATCTTATTTTATAAATTTATTTATTGGAGTTGAGATTTTAGACCTTTTATATTCAACAATGCAAAACTTTGTTAGGCGTTATATGTACATGCACGTACTCACTTTAAATTAATAGTGGCTTTTAATTATTCACATAAATGCAACGTATATACAATACCAAAAATTTAGTATGCTTTGTATAAATAGCTCTCTATTCCCTCCTTTCTTCTTCACCATATCCTTCAATTGCTTTTATTTTCTGAATAACCTTTTGGGCAAGAAAAGTGAAAAAAATGGAGAGGAAGAGCTGTTGTTCAGTATGTATGTTTCAACAATTCCAATGATGACTGTACCAGTGAAATTATATGCACTTAATATTTCCATCTATTGTAAACGATATTTTCATATGAACAATTTTTATGTTGTTAATTTTACTTAGCCACATAAATATTTTGATTAAATATTATTGTTTTCAATATAAACAATTGTTAATAACCGAAGCTCATGCCTCGCACGGACTATTACACTAGTATTCCTAAATCTCAATCATCTATATAAATATATAATAAGACAAAATTTAATTTTTTGGTCTTAGTTTTTATCTTTTGGTCTTTGATCTTTGGTGTATGCCTAAAATTTAACTATAAGTAAAATACTTTTTATGCTCTCATAATAATGTTAGGATTAATTTAACTAGAACTAAAGCTCTCTTTATGGTCCTACAAACTTTAATATTAACTTATTATTCTGCAACAATTTTATTTTTTATAAAAGTCTTTTAGTTACTTAGTCATATAATAAATTTTAACTTAAAAACTATATTTAGGATTTCAGTTTAAATTTCTTCTCAACTTTAATATCTAAATGACTATATATTAAAAATATTATATGTACATAATAATTAATATTGAAAATTATATATATATATATATATATATATATATATATATATATATATATATATAACTACCTTAGTTACCAATTCTATTACATATAGGATACCTTTCGTTAATTAATATTACCAAACAATTCTATCTCATATATTAGTTATTAAAATTTAGTTATCTAGCTTTTAAAACTAAAATCATATTGACAACTCATTATTTGCAACAATTATATTCATAAAAAATATAAGAAAATATTATGAGTATATAATATTGTAAGACCCCGAATTTTATGAAATAAAAGTATTCAATTTTTCTTATAATTACTATTCAGTAAATGGTTAAATTGATAAATGTTAAAGTTAAGGGTGAAATATGATTTTTTTTCAAAATAAGCAAGTGGTTATAAAATAATCATTGTTGTCGGGGAATATTCGTTTGGTCGTGGAATATTCTTTCTGTCGGGAAATATTCGTACGACGGCGCAGCTATTTGTGGGCCCCATAACAGAATAAATGTCGGGTGAAGAAAACGACAAATTTAAGTTTTTACAAATAACGGCGTAGTTGTTACCGTTAACACTGTTGGAATACCCGGTGGTTAAAATACAGTAATACGCGTTATTGCACAGTAGCACACGGTATTGCACAGTATTTTTTGAAATTATTGATTCTTACGTAAGAAGGCACTACTCAATAATTGTTACAGTAATTACTGTTCAATATTTTATTTTATTGATTCAATAATTGCTACGTTAAAATTTTATATTATTGTTGTTCAATAATTGTCACTGCACAGTATTTCCCATTATCAGATCAATAATTCATATTATTTGAATAATATTATTAGATAACATTATTGGCAATGACTAGAAAGTTCTGTCTAAGGAGAGGTTTGGTCACCTAATTGCGCGCCAGTAAGGAGAAATCCTTATTGGAAAGCCCCCTCTTTCCTGGGAATGGCCTGGTTGTCATAAATGTGATTCTGTAATATTATTTGTGAATAATTAATTATTGATTCATATGATAAGAAAATATTTATTTTATGGGGATATAAATGAGGGATATATTTTTGTGGTTAAAAAATGAAGGAGTTAATGTTGAGATTTTTATCCGTATTTTTGTCGGAATGGAGGTATTAAAAATCAGGGTTTTTGAGATATTTTGCGAGGGTTATAATTTTTAATCCGACCGTTGGATCGTGGTAATTTTTGGATATGTTATACATATATAAGTTGAGTATATGTCCACAAATTTTGAACCGTTAAAAATGAACGTATGATTTGTTATGAATTTTACGAGATGACTGGTTCAGAAATTGTTGAATTTTCGGAGTTTATCATTTTGGTGGAAAATTCTAGAATTGGTGGGCCCCACTTGTGGTTGGTGAAGAAATGTGCTGAATTATATTTCAAATGTGGTGGGTGGGAATAGTAGCAGGTAAAGCCATCAGGTTGCAGGTCAAACCTACCAAAATTTTCCTATAAATAGAGGGCTAAGTTAGAATTGAAAATCACACCAGAAACATAAGCTTTCTCTCTTTCTCTCTCTATATTATGAAGCATATTTTGTGAGTATTTAGATACTTTGAGAGTTGCTATTCAGTGCAAGTTTCCTTCGGCTTTGCATTCCAGTCAGAAGTACTGCTCTTTTGAGGTAAGGGATTGTAAGGGATATTAAGGGATTTTAAGGGTTGTTATGATTTTCAGTTTCGTAATTTTTCTGATCTTCAAAAATTTTGGAAAAATTTGAAATGATATTTTGATGAGTTTTCTTGATTGTGTCCAAAAATGGTGATTTTTGGATGTATAGATTGAGAGTTATGAATTTTATGAGAAAAGACTATTTTAAAAGTAACAGCTTATAATTCCTTGTGGTTAACTCCAAAATTGATGAAATTTTTATTGGGAGTACATGTATATGATAGAAGTATACTCTGTAAATTTCAGAATTTTTAGACAAAAGTATAATTTTTGATAAATGTCTAAATATTCGGCTATTTTGGCCATATAAAAAATAGTAAATGACTTTTAAAAATTCTGAGAAAAATATATGTTCACTATGGGACTATATTATACTAAATCCCAGAAAAGAAATATTTATGGAACTGATTTGGTATTTTTCATAAAAATGGTCTAATTATGAGTAAATGAATTAAATATGTTTTGTGAAGAAAGAAAATTGGAAAATAGGATTTTATGGCTTGAAAATCCTATATGAGGTATATGCAGATTTTTGATGAGGGTTTTAGTTATTGATGATGAAATTGTAAGAGTTGGCATTTTATGATGATTAAATGCATTAATTAGTAAAGTGTAAACAATTAAAATAAATTGTTTATAAATTTAAGTAATGTTATTCTTTCAATATCATTATACCGAAATATTGGTATGAATTTTATTGTAGAATTTCTATCTTTTGTGTCGGGGTTACTATTCATGAGTTACGAATATTACTCTTGAGATTAAAACTATATGTTGATCATATTATTTTTATCATCATATATAACATTTTTATAACCCTGATGTTGAAATTCTCTTTCACTGGAGTGTAAAGATGGATAGATTATTGGTATGATCATGACTAGGGTTCTCTTTGGCCTGTAGTGCAAAGTTGAATTGTGACTGGTATGATCATTACCATTGAATTTATAATTGAATATCTTAAGCTTAAGTGCAAAGGTGAATTGATCAACATGGTTATAATTATTGTTTATATAAATTCTGAAATGATTATATATTTCTTTGATATATGAATATATTTGGCATGTAGTGTAAATATGAATTGTTGATGAATATCTTTGGCATGTAGTGCAAAGATGAACTGTTGTTGAATATCTTTGGCCCGTAGTGCAAAGATGGTTTGTTGATGAATATCTTTGGCCCGTAGTGCAAAGATGGTTTGTTAGTATGATTATAAACAGGAATTGTGATTTGGTATAACCATGATCTTTGATGTTTCAGGTAAAGACAGGTGATGAAAATATTCTTCGTCCTGGGTGCGAAGAAAAATTTATAATCACAATTATGATTATGAGTTATTCATATGATTGTGGAAAGGAACTGTTGAGTGATGTTACATGAATAAAATATTGTTGGTGAATTTTTAACATGGAGAAGATAATAGACTTTATAGTCTATTTGACTCTTCTAATGGATTGCTCGTTCCGCTGCAACTATGGTTGAAATTTTTATCATTTACCATATGTTCTAAATATCTGATTTATTATTGATGAAGGCTATTGATAATTTAATTATCTTTAGTCATGATATTCTTTACTGAGCTAGTTGTGCTCACCCTTTTGCTTCACAATTCCTTTTCAGGTAATAAGAGTGTAGCTGGGTCGAGCGGGGGTAACAAGAGAATAGAACGGTGGTCATCATTTAGTAGTTATATTTGGTGAAGAAAATAGGGTGAGGCGAACCCAACGTTGGAAGGGTGTTTTGTCACTATCATACAAGATGTCTAATGACATACAACCTCGTGTCATCATAGGACAGAGTTGTGCTCATCCACTTGCTAAGTATATCTATGGGCACTACCTATATAATCTTGGTGTTTGTGTGAAGTATAATTCTCAATTTGAGACAGTGGAGATAACGATAAGTCAAGAGAAGACTCACCATTGGGAAGAATATGATAGTAATCTTCTCATTTTTATTTGGGGTCTATTGGGTCAACCAAGAATAATTCTGTGGCCATATGATATCTATCATAACCTAGACGCATGGCCTCCCATGTACGAAGGTTTCCTTGAGCACTTCCCAAATATTCTAATTTCTAAAACAGTTTTTGACTATACCTTTATGTAAGGTGTTATTGTGAGGTGATGTCCACGGTTGGAACATGAGTCACATTTGGTATATATTTGTATCCAAACTCACAGCATATGTGTTGTTGTATTTTGCACGACAATTGTTGTAATAAAGTTGTAGTTGTTTTCTGTACCATGTATTTGACGACTCAGAATGGGTTGGGTGGAATGAACCTATTTTGGGGTCGTTACAAATAATCTATATAAAAAAATTGTAATGTAAATTACTAAATTTATTAACGATTAAAATTTTGTGAACCACTTTATTTCATAAAGAATACCTTGAGTTAATTAATTTTTTTATAAAAATCTTGTAAAGTTTAATCATTAATATATTTTGTAATTATATTACGCTTTTTAATATTAATTATTATTTTCTAATAATATTTTCTTATATTGTTAATATATAAGTTATTTAGGAATAAAATTATTGTAGAATAATAGGTTGCCATTATGACTGTTAGTTTTAAGAATTAAATAAATTATAATCACTAATATTTAAGTCATGATTATTTTTAACATTATTAATTAAAAATGTCTCCCATATAAAATAAAATTGATAACTAAAGTTTAATCATTATTATATTTTATAATATTTAATACGTTTTTTAAATATTAACTATTATGTTATTGTTAGATATTGCATTTTCTTATTTGATGATGATGATATAATGCATATTTGTATCAAGTTTTGTAAAATCCTTAAATAAAATTGATGTGCAAGGACTTGGAGTAGAAGATCAAACTTGTTAAGTTGACCTATCGTGTGAATATATAGATGATAGGAAATGAAATACTCGTAGAGTTGATTGAATGATCGTAAAACTGCTATGAGCAATCGTAAAACTTATTTGAAGATCGTGAAGTCAGTTAATCTATCATAGAACATTTAGTTTAAGCTCGTAGAGTCTGTCAAAAAATAGTAAAGTTAAATCAAGATTGTACGTAGAGTCTTCTATAAGATCGTAAGGCAAAACGCAAATCGCAGAGTCTGCTTAAAGATTGTAAGGCATAATGAAGATAGTAGAGCAAGCAGATCATAGAGTCAATCAAGTCATAAACTCTACAATCTCCATGAACATGAAGCTCTACAATCAGTTATAGTCGTAGAGTATGTCAAGTTTGATATTGGGCGAACATTGAGAAAACTCGTGCATGGAGAGAAGATTTCGAGATAGTTGTTGATCATCCTAAGTTTAAATCGAAGATATGATCGAGTTGTGTCTAACAACTAGTTTGACGGTGTGACAGGATCCACATGGTTGTTGCTACAACAGTCTAATGTGACGTATCAGAGCTTAAAGTAAGCTGACACATGCATTCACCCTAAAAGTTAACATCAAAGATCTTCTAAGATCGAAACATTAAATACACAACGACAACTTTCCAAAAGAAAAATCTGGAGGTCATCTATAAAAAAGGCACGAATATGCAATCATACAGTATGAATCAGGAACATCAACCTGAATTGCTGCCCAAACTTCAAGAACACTATACTCTACGAAAAGGGAACAACTTGTTCTGCTACTAAGTCCTTTAGAAGCTAAAAAGCTGAGCTTAACGCAACTTAATAGCACCTCGAAATCACCTCATCTCTTGTGATTCGCTGGTCTTAGTGACCTATTGTTACCAAGTCTAAGTGCCTTAAAGAGTTCTTAGTGGTCTTAGTGACCCTCATGTCTTAGTGACAATTGTTAAATCTAAGTGACTTGAAAGAGTCTTAGTGATTCAGTGTTGTAATAGATCTTAGTGATCTGATCTTGGTGATCACCCCATCATCCTTAATGGATTCTTTGCTCAAGGAGTAGAAGAGTGCACCAGGTGTTATTTGTGTTCCAAACCACTTAAAAATCTTTTGTCTCATTTACTTTTCTACATTTAGATTTTTACATTTATTTTTAATTGCATGTAACTTAATTTAGGTTTTTTCAAACTAATATTCTGTTGTGCAAAATTAAATTAACTATAATCATTTAATCTGGTAATACTTCTTTAAAAACAAAGAGTTTTAAATGATCTATTCAACCCCCTTCTAGATTTCCAAATACCTTTGGGAAACAATAGTTATCACACTATTTTTAATATACGTTTAATATTTAGTTATTTCGAGTCCAAATTTGAGTAAAATAAAGTCCCAGACATATTTTTAAAGTTAAATCTATTGTATAACTAATTAATTAAAGGACATTTTTATTAAAAAAAAATCTTGACTTATATATTACCAATTAAAATTTAATTACCTTTTAAAATTAAAATCATGATCGTAACTGATTATTTTACATCAATTTTATTTTTTATAGAATTTAGTTAGTTAATAATTATATAATAGAGTATGACTTAAACACTACGTTTAGGTTTTTAAGTTTTCACTCAATTTTGAACTCTAATTAAAAATGCATATATAAATACGGATGATTAATTATAAAAACTAAATATTACATTTTGAAACTATATAAAAACTTAATAATAAATTAAAAATAACAAAAGAATTACATTAATAACACTCTTTTTTTTGTTCTCACCTCTTGGTATCCGCCGATTAATTCGGAATCGAAATTTGACAATTGTATGTGATATGTAGTCATTCGTTTTTTTAGCAAAATTTGTAATCATTCTAATAATAACAATAAATTAAATTAAAATTTAAAAAATATATTTTATAACCTTAAATTTAGAGGGAAATTTATTTAGTATTGTCGTTTGCAATTTTGTTGAATCAAAATATATGACCGGAACGGGTGGAAACTGGCAAGAGCCTTAACAGGCTTGGCATGCGTGCAATACAGTATTCCTGCTCACCCGCGGAGCCACATATAGCATTATGGGGTAAATTGATCCCACTCTAAAAAATAATTATTTTATAATATAAGGTAAATTTTAAAATTTTGAAATATTATATATAAATTGATTCCATTAAAATTTTATAACTTTATCAATTATACAGGGTCAAGTTGAAAATTTATAATTTTGTCAATTAAATTTTAATCACTGATATGACTCATATCCTCTCAATATATGTATATCTCTCTAAAATATTTTAAACTAAATAATAATCTAATTTGTATTATTTCTAAAAATAATTAATGAATTAATTACTTATGAATATTTGTGATTAAAAAAAGTCAATTATGAGTCAATATAGTGTATATATACCATATATTATTACTTATTATATTGTCATTGTAATATATATATATATATATATATATATATATATATATATATATATATATATCCGAAAGTATAAAAATATTTTTTAAAAAAAATTGGTGCGGGGGCAGTGCACTGCCCCTGAACCTCCGCCAAACGTAATAATTTTGACCTCACTGAATTCCATTATTGACTTCACCACTGTTCCTACTTGTATATATATTTTGGGGTTTAATGTGATTTTGTTCTCACTAATTAGACCATGCTTACAATTTTCAAATATAATATGGCTTTTGATATCACCAACGTCCAACGCAAGTGTTTGTTTTGACAGAGAATGTTTAGTGTGTTTGAAAGTTCAAAAATGTTTTAAAATCGAAAGAGATTATTTAAAGCATAATTTATTTAACTCACACGTCACAAATACAATTCAAACACACCATAAATTTAGTTGGTTTGAAAGTCCAAATGATGTCGTTTTAAAAAGGTTAATACTTGATAATATAACAAACTCTAAATTTATTTAAAATGGATTTATTATTATTATCTTTATGGAAGCTGGTTTCATGAGTTTTACCAAGTGATCTGCTAATATAAAGGAAACCAAGGTGTTTCAAGTTGAAGGGATTTGTTGAATCTGGCATTTATTAATTGGTTCATCACATGAAATAAAAGAAATAAAAAGATTGGGTAACAAAGACAATACTAGTTGTAGTTTTATAACAAATTTTATTGTGCTTTGGAACTGATAGCTTTATTTATTTATTTATTTATTTATTTATAAAAATTAAATATTGAGGCTGGTTGTTGAGATGTGCCATTATTGGAGCACATGGTACGAACTGAAAACTGCTAAGAATCTCTTAACCACCATATTATCAATTAACTAATTATAACAAGAAAAAAGTACGGAATGTGATCAGTACTGTAAGTACATTTGAATTAATTATTTGTAGAAATATGCATGTTCATGCAATGCATTTTAATTATGATTCCCGTATGGGCATATTAACATACTCAGTTCTGTATATACACATATACATAAATGAAATGATCACAAAGGCGGAATTAGGGACCGGGGGGAGGGGGGGGGGCATCTGCCCACGGTAGCAGGCGACGGTACAGGCAGAACTAGCGGGGGGGGCGGCCGGGCGGGAGGGGGGCGGCCAGCCAGCCATTGTTGACTGCTCCGGGCCTTCTGGCTTCCGGCGAGTCAGCGACTCAATCTTCTGCTCTTCTTTTTCGATCTAAGTCTTCCGTGCCTCTGGCTCTGTCTACAACAGGTTTTGTTTTTGTGGAGTTCAGACTACTAGCACGGGCGGAGCCACGTATGGGCTAGGGTGGGCTGTAGCCCGGGTGATTTTATTGCCAAATATTTAGTACATATATATCTTCATAAGCCCTTGCTGTTGCCGCCCGCCTTCTTCCTAAAGTTCTAGCCTAGAGCAGAGATTTTACAAGAAGAAAATCAAAGCACATCCTAAAGTTCTCTTACATTTTCTGTCTCCACCCGCCCCTTCTCCTCTCCCAAATAAATATCAAAACTTCTTTCCGATTAGAGCAAGAAAGAGGAAAGCTTCGTGATTTGTGTGGTGTGGCTGGAACTGGAATTTAAGGGATAACAAGAGCTTATAAACAAGCAGGCATAAGGTATTTTAACTTGCCTTGATTATATTTTATCATAGAATGTGAGTATTTAATCAAGGTTAGTTTACTTATGCATGGTGGCAATTTATTAGTTTAAGAGAATTTGGTATTATAAAATAGTGTTAGCAGTGAATGAGAATTAAGCATAACAACAGAAAATTTATATGTTATGTAGGTATGCAAATAGAGATGCTTAAGGTTAACTGCTATGAATGATTATTGATATGCTATTTGATTGCTATGGACTGAGATTAAGCACAAGGAGATAGGTTGGGCTGTGGAGTAATAAGAATGTTATTATGGGTTTATGATGTAAATGAATGGCTGTGAGATTGGTAACACAAAACTATGCACACTACATGTTTGTTAAAAGTCCCAAGTGGACTGTTTTGGCTAAAACTTGATAAATAGATGGGATCAAGGCTTGGGATAAATAAGTACACTATATATAAGGTTAGGAGAGGTGTTTTGACATGCTAAATGGAAGTGAAGAGCAAATTTTAGCGAAAACCAATTGTTAAAAAAAAATTAGCATGTCAAGCACTGTTTTGGGGCAGTCTATTAAGACAGTCATGATTGTGTTATAAGTTCTAAAAGTACTTTTATGTGCTAAGTGTAATATATCTAAATTTGTGTACAACCAAGCTTTTGTTTTAAAGGTTTTATAATTTCTAGAACTACTCTCTTGTGTTATATTCTATGTACTTAAACAAGGAGATAAACCATCATGTGGTTAGAAAAATGAGATTAGGAGATAATAGTCATGTTAGGCTAAAGGTTGCTGTCTATAGCAGTAGCAATTGCAGTGGATAAGGCTGGGACTCTCTTTTGAGTTCTCAGTCAACTTGATTAAGACATTTGTACAACTTGATTTGTACTTTGTTAAATTTAGAGGTGTGCAAATTGTTTTGTCTCCAAAAATTGTAGTATATTAAGAGTAAATCAGTTATAACTTGGAAATAGGATGGGGGGCAGGGCTACTGCCTAATGGCAGCAGCAGGAACCATTTTGGGAGCAAGATCTAGGGATTTCCTTGGCTTAATGATCAACCTACTTATGTTTATCAGATTATTCTATTAATGTGTCTGAATGCTATATAAACAAATTAATGGTATATGCATGAAAGGTTGGTCAAAGCATAGGATAAGCAATAGGGGCTGCTGCAGTGGACAATAGCAAACAGCAACTGCTTCCTTTCGACACTAATAAGTTGCAGCATTATAATTTGATTGATAGATTGATTCGTCTTGTTTTGACTCTACCTGTTTCCACTGCCACAACAGAACGAGCATTTTCAGCTATAAAACATGTTAAAATTGCTCTTCACAATAAAATGGGAGAAAAGTTTTTAGCATATGCTATGATGATTTATATTGAACGAGAGCTTGTTGAAAATATCGATTCAGATTCCATAATGGACGAATTCTATTCTACAAAGCATAGAAGAATGCAGCTTAAATAGTGTGTCTTGTTTCCCTTTTTTCTTACATTTTATGTACCTTTGAACTTTACTACTATGTATGATTTTGAATTTATGATTGATTTTGGTGGGACAATTTCTAATGTATATGGTTGGTACTTAGTAGCCCAGGAGAAAAAAAAATCCTGGCTCCGCCCTTGACTACTAGGCTTTCACTCCGTAAGCAAGGAAACTATCTAAATTCATAAAAAAGAACTGAAATTAGCAACAAAGGTGTAAGGAGGGTTGCATCAACTGCTGTCAACGAAGGGATTGGAACTAGAATTGATGCAAGTTTGAAGTACAAACTCAGTTGTTATATCAAGCAAGCAAGGTAAGCCATATATGTTCATATTATGTTAAAAAGAAGAAGAAGAAGAAGAAGAAGAAGAAGATGAAGAAGTAAATACATGTGTAAAATGATAGAACTGTTGTGTTTGGGCTGTTAAATGTCCTCATGATTGATGGGATGTTGCATTTGTTGTGCGGAGGAATAAGGATGAAAATACATGGCTGAACCATGTACCGGTAGGTGTGAAATTTGTCTTTTAAAATTGTGCACATGTTATGTTTGATAAATGTTCTCTAAGAGGTTGTCAAACATAAATAAGATGATTTGGTCAAGTTTGTGATTAAGAAATTTTTTATACATGTTTTATAAAGTAAGTCAACTTGTTTTGGTTGGGTGAGCCAAAACAAGTTTGTAAGATTTGAATGAGTTAGGCTACGTTGAAAAACTGTTTCAGCTAGGCAGTTTTAAATTCTTATAAAACCTATCTAAGATGCTTGTTTTAGTTGGTTTATATTTTTTAAAAATAGTATGATATGCCTTCTACAACATATTAAAAGTTGGTGTATATTGGATGTACGGTTTGAAAGATAAAAAATCGTAAAGTAGCTACTATTAAATGTTGGAGTTCTTTCAATTAATTGATTTTTTGTTGGGCCGCTAATATACTTTCCATTTTTTTCAATCTGGGTCAAAATCAAACCCAAGGACCTTAACTCCGCTCCCTCGCCGCTACAACCTACACGTCGCTGCTCCGGACCTCCGGTAACCGCCCTCAAATTTTGATCCCCTCAAATTTTGTTCTAGTTCCGCTACTGAATGATCATATGTCAATTATAATGTGGTAGCAAATTAAGTCAATTAAAACTAGAAATATGATATTTTTATTTTTTATATTTTAAAAGCGGTTTACTCTATTATAAATTTTGTAATAAGTGAGGCTTAACTCAATAACATGGCCAAATCGATAATTTTTTTGTTACGGTAGCTGATATAATTATATATTCTACACGCACTGTGGTGTTGTAAATAATGTATTATACATACTCTATCTGTTCCAACTTCTATATTATAAACATTTTTAAACTCAAAATTAAGATAAATTTATTTTATTTATGTCAATACAAATAATAAATATCATAAACTATCTAAAAAGTACTACTAATTATAAGATTTATTGTTTTGAAAATTTAAATGAATCATACCAATTTTAAATTTGAAAACATCTCAAATTAACTTCATGATCTTATAATTTGGAACGGAGAAAGTATTTATTTATTTTATAATATAAAACTTTTTTTTTTAATATCTTAATTTATTACTCCCTCCATCCCAAAATATTTGACGTTCTACATATTTTCACACAGATTAAGAATAGGTGCAATTTTTCTATTTTACCCTTAATTAAAACTTTATCTTATCCGGCTCTTCTTCTCCATTAACTCTTCTTCTCCGGCCAGATCGGTCTTCTTCTCCATTCTCAACTCTGAAACTCTTCTTCTCCGGCCAGATCTGAAATCTTCTTCTCCGACCAGATCTGAAACTCTTCTTCTCTTATCAGTCGGATCTGACCACCACAGCTTCGTACGGCCGTCGGCCATTGTTGGTAGCGATTCAACGGCCATCGGCCATTGTTGGTAGCGATTCGACGGCCATTGGCCATTGTCAGTTAATATTCAAATCAACCCACTTATTTAATATTCGACGGCGGCTTTTGAAGCTGGTGACTGCTCCGAGTGGAAAATAAATGGTGGAGAAGGAAAATAGGCATTAATAATGATGGAGAAGGAAGAGTAGAGAAGGAAAATAAATGACAAAATATTTTTGGGATGGGAGAACGTAAGATGTTTTGGGGAAAAAAAACCCTCCTAAAATATCAAATATTTTGGGACGGAGGGAGTACAATAATTTATCATAACCTAGGGAAAGGGTTTTTTACGTGGGGAGTAAATAACTAACTGTCTTCCATCTTCATCATGCATTGCTGCCTTATGGACTTGTCTTTTATTATTTGTCTGCCGTCAATAATAATTAAACCCTCAACTTTTATACTCACTCAGCTCCGTATTAAGTGTCGTTGGAGGCCAAATTTGATCCTCCATTATAAAATGTATAATTAAAATTAAATTACTAAATTACCCTTTTTTGGAAACGTAAGTATCCTGGGAGTAGTAGAAAATGTTGAAATTAAATAAGAATATTGCACTTGAAAATATGAGATATTTTAGGGACAATCTAGGAAAATAAGAGGAAAAATTCTAATGTTGAAATTAAATAAGAATATTGCACTTGAAAATATGAGATATTTTAGGGACAATCTAGGAAAATAAGAGGAAAAATTCTCTTAGAAATCTGGGAAAATATAATTAATTATGAAACAATTTTTTTGACTTAAAGGGACACTCAAATAGAAAACAGGGAGTATAATATAGTAAAATTTTAATTCATAAAAATGTGCCACTATTAATTTAGAGTGCGTATGTATTAATACTCTTGTAATCATTTGATTTGAAAATTTTGGCCCATGTGATTTTGTGATATTCTGGAGGTGAGCATTAGCTCCTCATATATGGGCATGGGAGAGACCAAATCAATAATTGATTATAAAAGTTTTTGGTTTTACATGTTATTTGAGCATCTTTCAATTTTCAATACAATAAAAGTTTCCAAGTGCAATATTGTAAATGAACAACGACCAAAAATAAAAATAAATTAAAATAAATCCATTCACATATGACTTTTACCTATACTTATTTTTTTTTTCGCTGTATAATGGGAAAAGAAATTAAATCCTTTGTTTACCCAAAATAAAAATAAATAAATAAATAAGTAAATAAAATAAAATCTAATTAATAATCTAAGACTAAAAAAGTTTTTAGTATTTTTTTGTTATTATTATTCTTTTTTTTTTCTATTCATATATATATGATCCATTTGTTTGTACTGACAAGATTTATACTTATTCATCTGTTGTTGTTTGCCAAAATTAATAATCTAAGGCTAAACTTTTTTCTGTAATATATATATATATATATATATATATATATATATATATATATATATATATATATATATATATATATATAGGGTTTCATCCACAGCAACCGGTTGTTGTGGAGCAACCCTTTTTTGGCCGGTTGAATTTTATTTTTTTTTGCTCCAGCCGAAATTTCAACAGGCCAAAAAAAGGTTGTTCCATAGCAACCGGTTGCTGTGGATGGAACTCCTATATATATATATATATTTCCGCTCTCTCCAGGGAACTGAAAGGAGCGAACCGGCTATAGCGACGGTTTTTTCTGTCGCTATAGCATAAAAAACCGGCTTTCTATGTTATAGCGACGGAAAAAACCGTCGCTATAGCCGGTTCATTCTTAATTCACTCTTTCCAGTTCGCTAGAAAAGCGGATTATATATATATATATATATATGTGTGTGTGTGTGTGTGTGTGTGTGTGTGTGTGTGTGTGTGCATGTGTGATCCGATCCTTACATTTGTTTGTACTGATAAGATAAGATGCATGCTAGTAAATATCCAAGATAGTGTTCAAAGTCTAGAAAATGTTGGCTTGTTTGGCAGCACAAAATGGGTTGTTTAGTCTAATGCCATTCCCTGCTGTTGCTACTGCATCAACATAGGCATACAATATATATACACTACATGATCTCCTGCAAACTCTCACTGCCATTCTCACTCTTATCTTGTGCAATTCCATTCATAACTGAGATTCTCTCTTTATTTCTGTGCGTGAGTAATTCAATTATAATGAATGAATGGGCACAGATTTTTGGGCAGGCCAGTGATCATCTTGATTATTTCCCACTGGATTCATGCATGTGTATATATATATATATATATATATGTGTGTGTGTGTGTGTGTGTGTGTGTGTTCCCCGTTTGACCATAAATATTGGTACGTAGCAGAGTGGTGGATTAAAAAAATTGTTAATATTATGAGAGCAAAAAAATGTTATGACAGAACAAATATATATTTAGTAATACTTTTAGTGATACTTATTGTTCTGAAAAATCATTTTTGCTCTGAGCCGGCAAAAAAATTGTACAACTTAAATAATAAAAACATGCCAACCCAGATGTCAAAAATGGTGGAAATTCTTAAATGTTGCTTCCCAGCAGGTAAATCTATTAACCCTTGAACAACTATGTTTGCATTTTAGAGGTGCAGATATACAAGGGTTAGCTCTTCCACTACCCCATAAGCTCAGTTCTTAATAATCCCTTTGAATGTGGAACTAATTATAATTAATGCAATTTCAAGAAGACTTTAGGGCAATCTTTTGTATCAGCTTGCTTGCCTATTATTCTCTTCTTTTTGCTCAGATCATCACTTGATCAAACATATTGTATTGACTATAGGAAATAATACTATGTGCACAAACTGTATACAAAGTGTATTGGTTACTAATATAAATTTGTAAAATATTCAATGGTAGGTATCAGTTCCTATTTTCTGTTTCTTTTTTAAACTATTTGTACACAACTTTTTATATATAATTTGTGTCCATGATATTATTCATTGACTACCATCTCCGTTTCAAAACTAGAGATTTAGTTTGACTTTTTTTGATCAATTTGTAAAATTTTAAAGTTAAAATTGTTACGAATCTATTTAAATTTTGAAAACAATAAAATATGACAATTAATAATACTCTATAGTTAGTTTATAGCAATTATAGTTATTTTTACTAAAATCCAAAAATTATGCATTGATTTTGTATTATAGGATTTAACAAATTAACCCCAAAAAAATCAAAATATCTCTAAATAAGGAGTTTTTTTTTATAGGGAGGAGGTTTCCTTTCTATGGATCATCTTATGCCCCAAGAAGCAAACATTCATGTTTTGCAGCAAAACAAATTGAATTATAGTTCTAGAAACTGCCCTTCGAATTTTTAGGACAGTCGGAAAACTGAAATAGTGAGAATCAGTAATATAGAGTACTCCCTCCGTTCCTTAATACTATAAGACGTTTCAGAATAATATTTTTGTCCCTTAATATAAGAGCATCTCCGACCGTCTATTCAACCACTTTGGGATACTAAAATAGATGAGTCACATCACAAATATCCTCTCCAACAACCTATTCAAACTGACACGTAGGTCAACAAATATTTTTCTCACTCTTCAAATTTGCAACCTTCTTCTCACCCTTCAAATCTACAATTAAAGGCTAAAAATATTTATTACGCTTGATGGGTTTGATGTATAGCTCATTAAATTGAAGAGATTGATGAAGCACAAAATATGAAAGAAAAACTTAATTAGAGCTAATAATTTTTTTATAGGTATGTCACCATATTATTTGATCTCAAGCTAAGCCAAGCCAAGCCATTATCAATCTCTTAGGACATAATTGAGTTGCAGCATAAAATGTAGATTACCTGATTGCGTAAAATGGGAGCAACACAGTGAGGGATGAAAAGGTGAATGGTGATGAAACTAAAGACAAAAGACATATCAGAAAAAGAGAAACATAATCAAACAAATATTAGGAAATTAAGAGTAGGGACCCAATTCAGATATGGAGGAATCGATAATGGCTTGCTTGAGATCAATGCAGTGACGTACCTAAACAGAAATAAAATAGCATTTCCTTAGTTGCTAAGGTTCCCCTTTGAGTTTGGATGGGATGGGATGGAAAAAAAGAAATAATCAATTATTTTTTTATTATTTTTTGTCCACTAAATAACACTCTTTTTTCAATACCAAAGATAATATAAGCAATTATTATTATATTTAATATTTAATACTTTACAATGTATTAAGAAACGGAGGGAGTAGGTTCCCCCTTAGTCTCTTAAGTTTTAAATGTAACGTAATTATATATTTCTTTCAAAAGAAAAGACTTGAATCACATAAATATTCCTTCAAGTTGATAAAATTTTAGATTTTCTTTTATCCTCCCTCGAGTTTTTAAAATTACAAATAGAGCCACTCTGCATAACCCTGCCTCAATTGAGTTCTGACTTCTGATTGATTAGTCTACTACTTGAAAAGAAGTCCGCAGGTATTCCCCCAAAGTAAATGGTTAACCGGATTGCTAGTAGCTAAAAATTCCCATTGAAAAACTTAAAAAGGGGCAGAGGTATAAATTAGAGTGTCAAAACAAGTTAGGGACATAAGTTGTAAATTAAATTTTGACGTGTTTTAATTGGAGGGCGTATAAAGATGTGAAAGTAATGTCCTAAAATCTAACCATTTTTGAATGTTTAAACTATAATTGAAAAGTGGCCTAGTTATCTGCTCTTTACTTTTCTTTTCACACCCCCTAAAAAACTTAAACAGATGTGTACAATAAACTATAGTTTCTATACTTTCTGCCATGTCTAAAACTCGCAAACATTTTGCAACCTTGTCACTACCCATTAAGCTAGCTCAAAGAGGTTGCTCTCCAATATTCATAAACCGAACCAGACCATTTTCCCTCAAAAGTAAAAACGAAAAAGCAGGCAAATACGGCACATGTTACATGCATGTAATTGGGATCAGATATGCATTCCGAATCAGGGTTGACAAAGTAGGAGTAAAAACATTAAACAGATGAGAAATATTCAACAAACAACACACTTTACATACTAATATTTCAGTAAAGGAACAGGAACCAAACACACAGACGTAAATTGCTGCAGTATTCCAAGATGAAGGTCCTAGTGTTGTCAAATTAGACAGATAAAGCTTAAGACAATACAAATTACTTAAGACATGAAAACACCATGACAATAATATAGCGTATCTACCCATGATCTGCAATCCAGTGCCTACACCCATTTGCTCCAACAAGAATTTGGGTTTAAGAGCATTTAACCTTTCCGTATTCCTCGACTCGCATATTGCAGGATGAACAGCAACAATCATGCGCAAATACAAGCTAGTTCCGGTCTCGACATTTCTCCGCAGCCCTTGGAGCTGCAAGTGAAAGCAGAAGAATTACTTTGAGATGATCAAACCATCAATTATATAGCAATATAATAGAAAAAAACAGAGGAACACACGTAAAAATGTTACTCCCTCCTGCTGAGAAACAACCGTATTTCTCATAGAATAATGGAACATGTTTTTCAACTTTGAAGTAACAAAACAATACAAAAAAAAATTAGTAGGATTTTAGTTATTCACACTATTGTACTCCCTCCCAATTTAAGTGAGCTGCTTTTTTTTGGGATGTCATTTGACAAGTGTGCTAATTCTATCCTGATCATTCATCTCACTAAAACCTACTATAATTGTAAGATAAAGCAAAGCATTCATTGCACTTCTCATAAAACTGTGTGTTGGTCAAACTTGCCAACTCAAATTGGGATGGAGGGAGTATGATATTCTTACAACTTTATATCGGCAACAGTATCAAAATAGAGAAAATGGGAATACCCAACCATCTTAAGTTAGATACTCAATCCCATAATACTGGATGTATCGAGACACTGTAAATATAGAGAAAAAGTCTGGAAGACAATAATAAATATAGTAAATTTGGAGAAAGACAATAAGAACTGCAAAAAATGTGGAGAAAGATTACAATCTGTTTTAATTCGTCTCCAAACTACGTAGTTTTATAGGATTGGGTATCAAGTCTAGATACTCTATCGGGTATCTCTGACGAGTCCATCTATATATTTTACAAGCAAAGCTATAACTTTACTAAATTAATTTAGAATACAATTATCTACGCAATCCAACTGGACTTAGGTTCTGCTAACTTTAACCTTTTCCTATGCATACATTTATCTGTTGATAACTAATTGCCTCCAATTTCATAACCGGTGAAACAATAAATCAGGAATAGGAAGGATCAAGTTTTCAGATATTTTGTATTTTGGATGTCAGCTACATCGAGACAATCTACCACAGAGAAAAGAGTGCGAGTGCAAGTGCAAGTGCAAGTGAATATGTACACCTTTACCTTAACAAGTTTAAAATTTGGAAAAAGGTAACTTAGATGTGATTCAATATCACTGCAACATGCATGCCCTATCTAGGTTTCATAAATGGGTTTGTTAAATGAACCAAGATTAAAATCACATACTACACCATTACAAAATTTGAGTAATAAGTATTGCACCATAATAATTTACTTTTTACAAGAGGTGGGTCGCTCCCTGGTAGGGGGGTGTTAAGGATATCAACAGATGCAGATATAAGTATGTTTGTATCTGTATCAATAAATATGAATATTCCACTTTGATTGGATATATTCGGATAATCGAATATTTCATCATTTGTTCACTGCCTCGTATGTACCCTTCTGGCCTTCTCACCAGCTTTTGGGCTCACGAGAACGTCAGGAAGGCTACTAGAAGTCGACTCCTCAATCCTCATTACTATTTTTTTCTAAAGAAAAAAAAACAACAAATGAAAAGTGAAAACATATACTTGTTCATTCATGTAAGACTTTCTTTTTTGCTATTCATAAAACATAGCTCGGCTCGTAACTCAAACTGTAGCTCATGGTAAGTAAGGAGTGAGAGTTCCTACTGCTCGTTCGCTATTTAAGGCTCACTTCAATCTACTTTCCTTTCAATTCTATGAAGGCTATCTCATATTCCTACATACTAGAAGTTACGATATTAATTAAAAAGGCTATATCAATAACTGCCCTCCCTCTGACCCCACAACTGAGGGCATTGCTTCAGTGGGATGGATTTCATATATTTCGGATTGTTTTCAACTCTAAATAGTTTATTACCCTAAACACTAGATTGATATATGTTGTTACAGTTGTAACAAGATTATGAAAATTCTTTTTTTTTCTTCTTAATATGTACCCTAACATGAGAATTCTTACATCCAAATTAAAATAAATGTTCGACCAGTCAAATAAAATAACTAACTAAAAAGTAATGTTCATTCATAATAAATGTCAACTACACCATAAATCATAGCATACCTAGAAAAGGAAAATGCCCAAATAATATTATTTGTTATTATATTGTGTATCAAGTCTAAAGGAGAAATTAATTTTTTTTCCTCCTTAAACTACATACTAATACGAAATTTTTTACAAATAAGCATGTATTTAAGATAAACTATTAGTTCTTAATACATAATATAACAACATTAAAAGTAAGTAAATATAACATTTTAACTCTAAACAGCATGGATATTAGCATATACATATAACATATGTGCATATATCAGTATTAGTGTCTGTGTTTAACATATCCCAGTACGGATTATAACTTTTTTGACCGGATATCCAATATTTCCTGTGTTCCACAAAAAGAGCCCGATTTTTTTTGTCCTACGTAATTTGTGAAATATTAATATACAAAATTGATGTGAATTGTTTGATTTAATACTGTAAACCTCTTAAAAAGTATTACAAGTTTAAAATTGTAATTTCAAAAATTAAAATAAACTCACATCACAATTTGAAATTTAGGATTTCGCAAATTAGTCATGATTCTTTTTATTTAAAATACCTAACTTTTTCTCATCCACAAATTGACATATGATTTACATATATACATATATATATATATATATATATAGAGAGAGAGAGAGAGAGAGAGAGAGAAACCCAATATACTAACCCAGTCCAATGGCATCAGAACTCTTCATAATTCTCAGCCTTTTGCATGTACCAATAAACATCCTGCCATGTAGAATCAGGAATTAGATTCCAAGATACACCACAGCTCTTCAAATGATTTTTTTACAATAACTAATAGTCTGCTTAAAATTATAGGGTTCAAGACAGTTTGATACAAAATTTGATCTTCAAATATGCTAAACCCCAACTAAGCGGTTCCCTGAATTATAGTGGACGGCAAAGCCGCAAAGTTAAGGAAGGGGGAGGGGGGTAAGGCTTAAATTAGGACACTGCTAAATGATGATTGTAGATATCAGGCAGTAGACAAATCTAAATTAAGAAATAAAGAAAAACTAAAGATGCACAATGGTTTCAATTTTTTATTACTTCCTTATTTTCAACATGAAAAGTGTAACGACCAATTAGTGATATACATGTCAAAATACAAAGATCAAGCGAGATCTGTAATTTAAGAGAGTAGTCCCATATATGGTAGTTTTGAAACACCATAGTTCGGGACTAACTAAAGACTAAAGTTCCAATGTTTCTAGAACCTGTATTAGTTTGTTCTCTTTGGATAGGGCTCAAGAAAATTGGTGTAGAATGCAAAAAAGAATAATTATTTTTACATTGTGCTGTAGTAAACAACAGTTCAATGAAATCAAATCTTTCAAAGCGTCAGAAACGTAGGCTGAACAGAACCTTCCCCAAATTTATAAGTACCAATTTTTCAACACCCTTATATGATCTTATAGTTTTGGTCTAACACAACATGTTATAAACAGAAGAAAACATGCACTTATACACATATAAACGATTGTTTTATTGAGATATTAAGAGTGGAACATTCAATCATTTGACAACAGCATAATCAATAATGCTTTTCTAAATGTATGACATGTTTCACTTGTGTCACGCAATTAGTATATGTTGCTTCTCATAGACCACACATGTCATAAAATTGTTGTAGTATTTTAGTTTTTATACATGTAAAAATGTTGTCGTCTTTTAGATTATTTTCATTTGATACCTAACTCTGAGATATAGTATCCTTCCTGAAGAAGTTTTGATGTGTTGTTTAGACTTCGAACAATTTATAATAACATAAGGACTGCTAAAGTTTTACTGTTGCTCTAAAGCAGAAATTAAGCAACACTTTTCTGATCAGATGCTGTATGTTGTAGAAATTCATTGTTAGGCTGTTAAAAAACTAACAAAGAAACGATTCTTTGTTATCCGCAGTAACGATAAAGAAACTTTAATGCAGCAAGTCTACAAATGCATACCTACTCCATATTGCATATTAAAGAGAAGAAAATGAAACAATCATATAAATGATACAAGTGAAAGCAACAAGTGAGGATTAAAAAACAGGTTTTGTGGCTTACTCCCAAGGAACATCACCAACAAGCATCCAATCCCCATCCTTGTCCTCGTAAGTGAGGACATATTCAGATCCATGCAACAAATCTTTCAGCTTTCTCTCACTGAGCATCTCCCGGCCTGAAGCTCCATGAGATCCATACTGACCTGCCATCATATTAAATAGCAGTAACTGACACATGCAAACATCTTTGATATGCAAAAGACAAGCTGAAAATCTTGTCAAAACTGTCCCTCTAGCAAAATAACAATACCAATTAAAACTTCAAAGAAACTGACCTATGGTAAAACAGCTGAACATCTTCTCAAGGGCAGATGAGAGTTCCTGATATACAGAGTAAGTTCTCAAGTCCACTTTCCTCAGATAGGGAGCACCATCCATGCTGACCTTTACAAACAGAGCACCAGGCCCTGCTTTTCCGTCAACTTCGTCATTGTTCTTTGAAGTGGTAGCCAATGAGTTCTTCCTAAATGATCTTATAGGCGGCCAACCCACAACTTGTGCCCTGCCATGATTGGAAGATCAGATACCATTCTCATACTTGAGTGAAACTTAAAACTCGCCATAAACCCTTCCATTCAAGTCTACACTTACTTGGCAGCAGGAGCACTGCTACTGTTATTTGCTGCGACAGTATGGCTAGGCCTCTCCTGAACTGTGATTTCAGTCTTAACATCTTTCACTTTGGCTGGTGAAGCAACTGGGTCTTTCCCAGAAACTGATTTCACACCTGTGTTTGAAGAAGGCATGGGTGATAGCGTCACGTTAACCTCTAAATTAGCAAGAAACTTTGCCTGTACCACAGATGAGTGTGTTCACGATCAGATAATAACAGAAAATATTTTACTAATTTCAATAAAAGTATGAATTTACCTCTGAAAACCCATCCATAGCATCAGAGAACCCTCGTTTGCTGCCCGAAACAACAGCCTTCTGGGATAATATGCTATTACCATCCTTCAAAGGATGCAAGGGGAAGAGTGGCTTCTCGTCAAGCTTAGCTGAACTGAGCAGACAAAGTTCTGGATTTCTCTCAGGAGACTGGGATCCAGGAAGCCCAAGTCTTAGCTCTGTAGCCTTCAAATTCAAACTTACATTGTTGTCTTCAGATGCAGTGGATATTGTTGAGCTGTCCACTGATGAACAATCTGACAACCCCATGTAGTTACGCTCTTTCAATTCCAATCCATTTTGGCATATACTTTCTATGGAGGATGAAGAAGCCAACAAAGTGACATTGCTTTGCCCTTCCACCTCCCCAACGCTAAGCATTGGTGGAGACATCAGATTTCTGGACCAAATTACAATTCCTTCTCTAAAACCTGCATATTTGAGGACATGCAACTAAACTCTAGATAAATTTGGCAATTCCTAAAAAAATAAAAAGAAAGAAAAACTAGGCAATAAATATACAACACAGAAACTTAAATAGAAGGTGATAGAGAGAAACTCAACACACCATATAACATCTGGATACAGTTGTCAATCAAACCAAACATTAAAAGATGAAGAAATGATTGGTTTTCAAATAGTCCATTCTTTCAAAAACATCTTTATCATCAAAATATAAATTTTCTTGTTACCAAAATAAATTAAAGATACTTGTAGTTTACACAAATTCCAAATTTTAGCAGATGTGGATATATAGAGCAAATAAAGCCAGAAAGTTCTCCATGCTATCCGAATTTATTAATTAAATGGAAACAGTGATAATTAAATAAAACTAAAAAACAATAAACTTAAATCTTAAAGTATTAAACATTACAATCAAGGAGCTAAAAATTAAATAGTGATGACCTACCTATGAAAAATTTTAATCACAATTTCATCAGCTACTCATATAAATGTACCAAACCCTAAGCAATTCCAAAAAATAAGATAAATCTCAATTAATTCAAGTACTAAAAAAAGGAGTTCAAATTTGGAAAAGGTAAAAACTCCTCCAGCATACTCAATTAAAAATTTAAAAAATAAAAAGTAAAAAATCCTTATATCTACACACAATCAGACATGTACAAATTAAAACACATAACTTAAAAATGCATAATATGCACCTAAGAACAACAAAGCGAGCAGAAATAGCCGAAACTTCAAACCTGCAAATCAGACAATAGATCTATGAAATTACAGAGAGCATGCTACAAACAAGTGATAAATTGAGGGGAAAATTCTGAAATAGGAGTAGCAAAGTATAGAAATTATTCAAAGCAACATTGTGGGGAAAAAAAACATATAGATTAAATTAAATCAGAGTATAGCAAATATTTTGACCTGAAAACGGAGAGAGAAGTAATGGTTGCGAGGAAATTAACTGGAAAAAAACTGGAGCAAAGGATTTGCAGAAGAAGCTTCTTTCTTAATCAATCAGTTTGATGCAGAGTGATGATGATGCTGGAGTAAGGTTTCCGATTATTCGCAGTGAAAATTTTTAGAGTGAGAAAGAGGTAAGAAAACTAAGGACCCTCCATTTGGCAGAAAGTTACAAAGCTTATTTCTTGTCCGATGTGAAACTCGATGACAATTATAAATAAAAGAATAAGAGTGAAATGTACTATTACTACTTTGAGAACTGAGCATACAAGGGTAAAAAGGGAGTTGTTTTTAGGTTCAATTTTGAATTTAGAAAGAACATAAATAAATAAATAAAAATAAGTTTATGTGTTTGGGACACATATTCCTTTATTATATATATAGAGAGAGAGAGAGAGGTTTATAGCAACGGATTTTTTGGGTTATGACAATGGTTCACTCGCTCGTCGTCATAGTCGACTGTGTACTACACAACTGTGTACATACATTATATATATATAGTTAAAAAATTAGAATCGAAGAATTTATCCTGTGTACATCCAAAAAATAATGACTAGAAGAAAGAAGAAAGAAGAAAGAAGAAAGAAGACACCAAAATGAAATTATGTTCATAGAAAATCATATTATTGTTTTTGTAAAAAAATTATAATTAAATAAATAGTCCTACTATACATTGCAAAAGTTTCCGGTCTCACTTTAATTTATTTTATCTTATTACATACATTTTTACGTCAATTGCAATCTAACTTCGTCAAATATTTATTAATATGTATATTATTTTTCTTAAATAAATATAGTATATCAACATGTAATTAAATAAAATAAGACTTATTTGGGGGTACATCCAAGTTAGACTTTCATTTGTTAAATAAGCTAAATCCACAAATTAAGGGTACGCTTTCTCTTTATGCTTAAAGAATACCCCTACATGTAACCATTAAATTGACTTGTGGTTTAGCCTTAATATTGAATGGTTTGGTTAGGGTTAGGTCAAAATACATTCAACAATAATTCAATTGACCTAAGCAAATAAATGCACAATGAACAAGTTAGGGATTTGTTTATAAATAGAAAAACTTCTATGCCTATTTCCCTCGGAGATAGACACAAAAGAGAACTTCTACTTATATTGGGACCCTACTAGGGGAGGCCTCGCTCTATTTAGATTTATGTCTGGACACAGGAAGAGTGAACTAGTCTCTTAGACAAAACCCTTATTAGTAAAACAAATTTTGGTATATGTCAAAGGAAAATGATATGTACGTTGATAAATATTTGATGAAGTTAGATTGTGACAAACGTGGAAGTGTATGTTATAAGATAGAATAAATTAAAGTAAGACCCTTCTTAAGAATAAGGATCAAGAGCATTCCTCTTTAAATAGCACCCCTTTATTAAAATTACTTCGTTTTGGAGTGGCCGCATGTGAGAGTCCCACTTATTTTTTTTTATTTATAAAAATGTCACTCGCGGCCACTCCAAAACGACATAGTTTTAATAAAGGAGTGCTATTTAAGGAGGAATGCTATTTAAGAAGAATACTCTTGATCCTTGCTCCCTTTCTTAATTACTCCCTCCATCCAATAATAACTATCGTTTTAGCTTGATGCACATGAATTAAGAAAGTCATTTAATGCTATCATTTATTAATTAAAATTGGTGTAAAATTTCATCACTACCCCTTTATGGGAAGTTGAAAATTATTAATACAAGGGAGAAAATTTCTTGGGACAATGAGAGAAGGTAGGGGTGATATAGGAAAATAAATAATTTATTCTCCTAGAAAGTTGTAAACGACAAATAAATTGAGAAAAAAAATTCCTTCTAAAACGATAGTTATTATGGGATGGAGGTAGTACTACATATCTCATGTATGCACATACGTCATAATAATAATTCAGCTGAAAACTTTCGTAATGTATAGTAATGATAAATTAACCAAACACAGTCAATTTTAACCAAATTTCATTTACTAAAGGATGGATTGTTGATGTTGTTTTTAAAATTTAGGTCTTAAATGTGTCTCAAATAATAAATAATATGTCACATTGTTTGAGAAATAATTTGAAAATTTGAGATATCATTTGAAATAAAAATTTAAATCCCCTAATATTATATTATCAACTTTCAACTTCCTTTGTAAGTTTATTTATATCCCTTATTGATGTGATTTTTTTTTTATAATTCTAAATCATATAGTAGGTTAAGGTGATAGAGATGAGATTTAAGGACAAAATTACCCCTAGACACGGGTGTGGTTCATGTGACCAAACTTGTCAAATTATTCAACATATCCTATCATGAATAAAAATGAAGACAAATCCAAAATCACAGCAATTGTCCTTTTCCCATCTTAATTAATATAACCCCAGTACTTATGTTGAAACATTTTGGGATTTGTTTTTAGTGTTTCACCAATTTTTCCCGCATGAAGGGTGAGACATTGGAAAATACTATTTTGCCCTTACCATCCTTAAGTTTGTAACACATGGTTTGCGTGGCGGTTAGCCAATAGAAGGACAAAAATGCCCATGACCACTAAAACTAGTACTCTGTCCGTCCCATAATACATGATAGCAGTATGATACTATTTTAGAGTTGTGCACAAGAATTAAGAAAATGATTATGTAGTATTAAATATAATATTAATTATTTATAATACCCTTTACTATATACTTATCTCATATTCTCTCATCGGTAATATTTTTTTTATGAGAGATAATTTTAGAAAGATTATAGTTAATTTTCCTAAATTATATAAAATATTAAATAATTTAAAAAATAAAATAAAATCATCTAAAAGATCATATGTTATGAAATGGAGGGAGTAATAATTATGATAGACAGAAAAACATTTACTCTTGTTTTACCACCCCAATTTAATGAAATTCAACAACTACTCTTATTACCTCCCTCCCTCACTCCCCCCCCCTGTATATATACACAGCTATATAAAGATAAATATATTCTATTCGTTTGAAAATATTTAATTATTATTGACTTTTAAAAAGTAATTTGAAATATTTTTAAATTTAAAATTAATATGGTGTATTAAAAATTATGAAATAATAAAATTTACAATGAATAATATTTTTTTAGATAGTTATAATATTTATTATTGTATTGATTGAAATTAAAAAATTATTCCAATTTCGAGTTTAAAAACTTTTAAGTTAACTTTAAAAATTCAACAATGATCAAACACTATGGAACAGATGTAGTATATGTTAAAAGTGAATCTGGTTAGCATGAAGTTATTTTTTTGTTAAGTTGGTCAATTGACCAATAGAATACTGACATACATACAACCTCGCCTGCGTGTCAATATTCTATTGGTCAATTGACCAACTTACCTTAAAATAAACTTCATATTAACCACTTTCGATAAAAGTATATGTATATATTAATATATGAGTAATGTGACAACCCCAAAATAGGTTCATTCCACTCAACCCATTTTGAGTCGTCAAATACATGGTACAGAAAATAACTACAACTTTATTACAACATTTGTCGTGCAAAATACAACAACACATATGTTGTGAGTTTGGATACAAATATATACCAAATGTGACTCATGTTCCAACCGTGGACATCACCTCACAATAACACCTTACATAAAGGTATAGTCAAAAACTGTTTTAGAAATTAGAATCTTTGGGAAGTGCTCAAGGAAACCTTCGTACATGGGAGGCCACACGTCTAGGTTATGATAGATATCATATGGCCACAGAATTATCCTTGGTTGACCCAATAGACCCCAAAGAAAAACGAGAAGATTACTATCATATTCTTCCCAATGGTGAGTCTTCTCTTGACTTATCATTATCTCCACTGTCTCTAATTGAGAATTATACTTTAAACAAACACCAGATTATATAGGTAGTGCCCATAGATATACTCAGCAAGTGGATGAGCACAATCCTGTCTTATGATGACACGAGGTTGTATGTCATTAGACATCTTGTATGATAGTAACAAAACACCCTTCCAACGTTGGGTTCGCCTCACCCTATTTTCTTCACCAAATATAACTACTAAATGATGACCACCGTTCTATTCCCTTGTTACCCCCGCTCGACCCAGCTACACTCTTATTACCTGAAAGGAATTGTGAAGCAAAAGGGTGAGCACAACTAGCTCAGTAAAGAATATCATGACTAAAGATAATTCAATTATCAATAGCCTTCATCAACAATAAATCAGAGATTTAGAACATATGGTAAATGATAAAAATTTCAACCATAGTTGCAGCGGAACGAGCAATCCATTAGAAGAGTCAAATAGACTATAAAGTCTATTATCTTCTCCATGTTAAAAATCCACCAATAATGTTTTATCCCTGTAACATCAATCAACAATTCTGGTCCACAATCATATGAATAACTCATAATCATAACTGTAGTTCTAAATTCCTCTTCTCATCCAGAACGATGATAATTTTCATCACCTATCTTTACCTGAAACATCAAAGATCATGGTTACACCAAATCACATTTCCTGTTCATAATCATACTAATAACTTCATCTTTGCACTACGACCAAAGATATTCATTTGTATCACCAGTTGGTCATGTTCATCTCAACATTTGTTCATCTTTGCACTACTGGCCAAAGATATTCAAAAACATGTCATCTTTGCACTACGGGCCAAAGATATTCATCAACAATTCATCTTTACACTACAGGCCAAAGATATTCATCAATAATTCATCTTTGCACTACAGGCCAAAGATATTAATATCTCAAAGAAATATATAATCATTTCAGAATTTATATAAACAATAATTATAACCATGTTGATCAATTCACCTTTGCACTTAAGCTAAAGATATTCACTTATAAATTCAATGGTCATGATCATACCAGTCACAATTCAACTTTGCACTACAGGCCAAAGAGAACCCTAGTCATGATCATACCAATAATCTACCCATCTTTACACTCTAGAGAAAGAGAATTTCAACATCAGGGTTATAAAAATGTTATATATGATAATAAAATCAATATGATCAACATATAGATTTAATCTCAAGAGTAATATTCATAAATTAACTATAATTTGGTTAGAAAAAGAAACCAATTTTGTCGTGAATAGTAACTCGTGAATAGTAACTCATGAATAGTAACTCGTGAATAGTAACCCTGACATGAAAAAGGTAGAAATTCCACAATAATATCTATACCAATATTTCGGTATAATGATATTGAAAGAATAATATTTCTTAAGCTTATAAACAATTTATTTTAATTGTTTACACTTTACTAAATAATGCATTTAATCATTCTAAAATGTCAAACTCATAAGATTTCATCACCAATAATCAAAATCCTCATCAAAAATCTGCATATACCTCATATATAGGATTCTCAAGCCATAAAATCTAATTTTCCAATTTTCTTACTTCACATAACATATTTAATTTATTTTCTCATAACTAGACTATTTTAATGAAAAATACCAAATCCGTTTCAAAAATATTTCTTTTCTGGAATTTAGCATAATATAGTCCCATAGTGAACATATATTTTTCTCAGAATTTTTAAAAGTCATTTACTATTTTTCATATGGCCAAAATAGCCGAATATTTAGACATTTATCAAAAATTGTACTTTTGTCTAAAAATTCTGAAATTTACAGAGTATACTTCTATCATATACATGTACTCCCAATAAAAATTTCATCAATTTTGAAGTTAACCACAAGGAATTATAAGCGATTACTTTTAAAATAGTCTTTTCTCATAAAATTCATAACTCTCAATCTATACATCCAAAAATCACCATTTTTAGACACAATCAAGAAAACTAATCAAAATATCATTTTAAATTTTTCCAGAATTTTTGAAGTTCAGAAAAATTACGAAACTAAAAATCATAACAACCCTTAAAATCCCTTAATATCCCTTACCTCAAAAGAGCAGTACTTCTGACTGGATATCGGATATGATGCTGAAGAAAACTTGCACTGATGAATAGCAACTCACCAAGTATCTAAAAACTCACAAAATATGCTTCATAATATAGAGAGAGAAAGAGAGAAAGCTTATGTTTCTGGTGTGATTTTCAATTCTAACTTAGCCCTCTATTTATAGGAAAATTTTGGTAGGTTTGACCTGCAACCTGATGGCTTTACCTGCTACTATTCCCACCCACCACATTTGAAATATAATTAAGCACATTTCTTCACCAACCACAAGTGGAGCCCACCAATTCTAGAATTTTTCACCAAAATGATTAACTCCGAAAATTCAACAATTTTTGAACGAGTCATCTCGTAAAATTCATAACAAACCATACGTTCATTTTTAACGGTTCAAAATTTGTAGACATATATTCAACTTGTATATGTATAACATATCCAAATATTATCACGATCCAACGGTCGGATTAAAAATTATAACCCTCGCAAAATTTCTCAAAAACCCTAATTTTTAATACCTCCATTCCGACAAAAATACTGATAAAAATCTCAACATTAACTCTTTCATTTTTAACCACAAAAATATATCCCTCATTTATATCCACATAAAATAAATATTTCCTTATCATATGAATCAATAATTAATTATTCACAAATAATATTACAGAATCACATTTATGACAACCAGGCCGTTCCCAGGAAAGAGGGGGCTTTCCAATAAGAATTTCTCCTTACTGGCGCGCAATTAGATGATTATACAGAACTTTCTAGACATTGCCAATAATGCTATCTAATAATACTATTCAAATAATATGAATTATTGATCTGATAATGGGAAATACTGTGCAGCAACAATTATTGAACAACAATAATATAAAATTTCAACGTAGCAATTATTGAATCAATAAAATAAAATATTGAACAGTAATTATTGTAACAATTATTGAGTAGTGTCTTCTTACGTAAGAATCAATAATTTCAAAAATACTATGCAATACCGTGTGCTACTGTGCAATAACGCGAATTACTGTATTTTAACCACCGGGTATTCCAACAGTGTTAACGGTAACAACTACACCGTTATTTGTAAAAAACTCAAATTTGTCGTTTTCTTCACCCGATAATTATTCTGTTATGGGGCCCACAAATGGCTGCGCCGTCGTACGAATATTCCCCGACAGAAAGAATATTCCACGACCAAACGAATATTCCCCGACAACAATGATTATTTTATAACCACTTGTGTATTTTGAAAAAAAATCATATATCACCCTTAACTTTAACATTTATCAATTTAACCATTTACTGAATAGTAATTATAAGAAAAATTGAATACTTTTATTTCATAAAATTCGGGGTCTTACAAGTAAAAGATATCTTATATCGACCTAAGATAAGTTATCTTATGTCACTTCTAATATAACATTATATGATACTGATCAACTTAATAATTTGGTCGTACGGATATAATGAACATTTTAAAATATCATATTATATAACATTTTGTTTGATTTGAAGTTATGCGCATCAACAACTTTATAACAATAGAAGTTACTAAAATTCGAGATGTCGAAATATATATACGTGTTTACACTATTATATCCGTACGGTCAGATTATTATGTTAACGACTAAATGATGATAATTAAAATTGATATAAGATAATTTATCTCAAGTCGATATAAAATGTCTTTTACTATATATATATATATATATATATATATATATATATATATATATATATATATGACTAATGATCCATGACATGTATTTGTTATGGATCCTTATAGCTCATAGACCATCTATATCATTGAGAATAAGAAGAAATGGACAGGACTAAAAATTAAAAATCGATGTCCGCTACTAATAGTAGCGGACGATAAAAAAAAACACTTAGCGCTCACTACTATTAGGAGAGAACATTAATCAGAATAAGGGTTTGACTTATTAATAAGGGTTTAGGGTTTATTAACCAAGTATTAGGATTTAGGCCATATAAACCAGGGTTTATGGTTAATTTATGCTTTATTAATTACGGTTTAGGGATAATTAAAGTTGAGAAAATGCATGTTGCAGATACATAATTGTAAACCCTAAACCCTGGTTAATAAAACTCTAAATCATGGTTTTTAAACCATGTTTTATAAACCCTAAACTCAGATTAATAAATCGTAAGCATTTATTAGTTAAGTCAAACTTATTCTGATAATCATCCGCTATTATTAGTAGCAGATGCTAATACTGTAATAACCTGAATTTTTTTAATAATTAAATATTAATTGATTTTATTTTATAAAATCATAATTGAAATAGAAAACGTAAGTTACAAAAAAAAATTATTTATTCCTTGTTTCGTTTGGAAAGTTAAATTCTTTTAATAAAAAATTTAATAATTGATTTAATTAAAATTAAAGAGTCCACTAGGTTTTTGTAACTCCTAGTTTTTTCCTTGTTATATTTAAAGAGTGGAGATATAACCTTAATTCTATTCTAATTTGATTAGTTGAATTCCCGAGTAGAATACTTAAATGCACTGCAGCCCTTTAGAACAATCATAATTAATTCACCCGATGTCAAAATTGAGTAAATTCAAATCCTATTTCTTTAGTTTTTTGTTCTCTACAATTGTGAAGAAGGAATAAAAGTTATTTTACGTCACCTTCATGTCTTAAATTGTTAAAAACTGCAACATGTCCTAATTTTCGTAACTATTTTTAGCCCTAGTTTTGAAAATTCGTAACTCAGTCACATTAAATCCAAATCGAGTGATTCTTGAACATATTTCATATATCTTTTCGAGAGCTAGAATTTTCATGAAGACATGAAGAGATTTTGAATATTCTAAAAAACCCAAAAGTCAGATTCCTTACTACTGCGTATTGAAGAAAGCTGAACAAGGAAGGTAAATATTGTTTTATACTTTAATTTTAAGTTTGGTTATGAGGATTTTTAAATTAGAGGTTATTTTTAAATAAAATATAGACATGAAATTAGATATCATGATAATCGTAAAGAGTAGATGAATTTATATTAAGCAATATAGTTTAATTGAATGTAAACGTTAAAATATGAAAATCAGTTTCGATATTTTAAGGGGGAGAAGTTCAAATTAACACCTGGGGTTTGGGGTCTTTCTCACTTAACCACCTGTAGTCAGTAAAGCTACATTTAAACTCCCTTCATTTTGAGTTGAAGTGAAAACGTCACATTTTCCATGCAACTTAAACGTGTGTGTATGTCAGGCGCCAAAAGCGCTTGAGAAGGGGCTGTAACGGTAAAAAAAAGACTGGTAAATGTCCGAAATACCCCCTTCTTCTTCCTCTTGGCTTTTAAAAGACATTCTGAATCATTTTGTTCTACCCCATTTCAGCTCCATTGCAGACGTGAAGTAGCAGACGAAATTGAAGGCTACTAGCAGACCAAATTCAGTTAAGTTCAATTAGTATACTTCTTAACTAAAGCTCTAAAAATCGTAGCACAAAGTGAGAGAAGGAAAAGGAATCCGGTTGGTAAAGGAGAAGGAATCTGTAAAGCGTACTCAACCTGCCGCACTGAAAATGTCTTGGGAGAAGTTCCAAGAACTGTTCAACGACAAGTACTTTTCCGAAAGTATTCGTTACATGAAGGAGGTAGAGTTTATCAAGCTGGAGCAAAACAATATGACCGTGTCACAGTACGAAGCTAAGTTTGCTGAGTTGTCCCGGTTTGCATCCCACTTGGTTGATAATAAGGAGAGAATGACGTGGATGTTTCTAAGAGATTTGAAACATGAGATACGTCAATACCTAATTTCTCACAAACTGTGTTTGTATTCAGATGTTGTAAATAGGGCTCAATTATTGGAGCGCGATAATGAGACAACCCAACCAAGAGAGAGCAGCCGACAAATCGATAATACCAGTGGTAGCAGTCATCGAAGCGGTGATAACAAACGTGGAGGAAATCAACATGCCAGAAGTGGTAACCACTTCGGTGGTAATCATGACCAAGATAATAGAAGTGGAAATTTCAAGAAGAGGAAGTTCAATAATGATGGAAAGACGCCAGCACCAGCACCTGTTGTTAAGGAAGGAGAACGACCGTCGGTCGTATGCTACAAATGCGGAGGGGAGGGACACATCAGTCCAAACTGTACGCAGCAGTCCAAAGCATGTTACAATTGTGGAAGAGAAGGTCACCTAGCCCGATTTTGTCGTGCACCGAAGTCAAGTCCAGCTGGGATGGAGGCATCAAAGGTCGTCCCAGACAAGACAAAACCGGTAGTTCAAGGGAGAGCGTTTGTCGTAACCTCCCAAAAAGCGAGGAATCCGAACAAGCTGATCACGGGTAAGCTAATCATAAACTCTAGCGAAGTATATACCTTATTTGATACCGGTTCTACCCATTCTTTTATTTCTCCTACTTGCGCTCAACGTTTAAATTTGACTCCGGAGAAATTAAACTTTGACTTATCTGTTGAAACTCCGTTGGGAGAAACCTTCAATACATCCATTGTTTATAAGTCTTGTTTGATTCAAATCGGTAACCGCACGTTACCTGTCGATCTTATCTCTTTGAAAATACTTGCATTTGATGTGATTTTAGAGATTGATTGGTTAACTACTCATCATACTAAAATCGATTGTTTTCGTAAGGTTGTTAGCTTTTATATTCCTAACCAACCTATTATGTGAATTCAAGCAACCAAATCACTAAAGTCAATCACTGCCATATCAAGTCATAAAGCTATTCGTTTATTGAAAAATGGACATCAAGCTTTCTTAGCCCATGTCACGGATTTAAATAAAAATACGTCAGATTTGAATGATATTTCAATTGTTAATAAATTTCCTGACGTATTCCTTGAAGAACTTCCTGGCCTACCCCTAGAGCATGAAATTAAATTTTGTGTTGACCTTGAATTCGGTACAAAATCCATTTTCAAAGCTCCATATCGAATGGCTCCTATTGAACTTCAGGTGTTAAAGACCGAACTGCAAGAATTGTTAGACATCGGTTTTATTCGTCCTAGTGCGTCTCCTTGAGGTGCTCCTGTTCTATTCGTGAAGAAGAAAGATGGAAGTACGCGACTTTGTATTGATTATCGGGAGTTGAATCATGTCACCATCAAAAATAGATACCCGTTGCCTCGCATTAATGACCTGTTTGACCAGTTGCAAGGAGCTAAATTCTTTTCAAAGATCGATCTTCGTTCCGGATATCACTAGTTAAATATTAAAACTGATGATATTCCAAAGACTGCTTTCAAAACTCGGTACGGGCATTATGAATTCCTAGTCATGTCATTTGGATTGACTAATGCTCCTGCTGCCTTCATGGATATGATGAATCGAGTATTCAAGGAATATTTGAATCACTTTGTGGTCGTCTTTATTGATGACATTCTCATTTACTCAAAAACCGTGAAGATCATGAGCAACACTTAAGGCTGATACTCCAAAAGCTTCATGAAAACAAGCTATATGCCAAGTTGAAGAAATGCGAGTTCTGGCTTGAGGAAGCAGCATTCCTTGGGCACGTGATATCAAATCATGAAATATCTGTTTACCCAGCAAAGATTGAAGCAATTCAAAGCTGGGGGCAACCTAAGTCAGTGACCGAAGTACGTAGCTTTCTCGGCTTAGCTGGTTATTATCGAAGATTTGTAGAAGGGTTTTCTCGAATCACTACTCCATTAACTTAACTGACTCAAAAAGATACAAAATTTGGTTGGAGCGAGGAATGTGAGAAGAGTTTTCAAGAACTCAAGAGGAGACTCATTTCAGCACCTGTTCTGACAATACCATCTGGCTTGGAGAGATTTATCATCTACAGTGATGCTTTAGGCAAAGGGTTAGGATGTGTTCTCATGCAAAATGGGAAAGTCATAGCCTATGCCTCACGATAACTCAAAGAATATGAGAGAAATTATCCTACTCATGATCTAAAGTTGGCAGCTGTCATTTTTGCGCTTAAGATTTGGAGATATTACCTGTATGGAGAGAAGGTGGAGATATATACGGATCATAAAAGCCTCAAATATTTCTTCACTTAAAAGGAACTCAACATGCGACAACGACGTTAGCTTGAGTTGTTGAAAGATTACGATCATACCATTCAATACCATCCTGGAAAAGTGAACGTAGTAGCTGACGTATTGAGTATAAGATCATATGCGGGTGCGAGTGCGATATTGTCAACGTAAAAGCCCATTTTGTATGACTTACAAAGGATGGAGATAGAGTTAAAGACTCTAAGGACCCACGTTATGATGGCAAATATACGAGTAGAACCGACTTTAATCGATAAAGTTAAAGTTGTTCAAGCTACAGACCTGGAGCTGATGTGTATGAAGAAGAAAGTGCAAGAAGGTGCTATTCCGGAAGCAAGAATCGATGAAGAAGGAATACTTCGAGTCAACTCCAGACTTTGTGTTTCTAACGATTCTGACTTGAAGTATAAAATCATGATGGAGGCGCACAACACACCGTTAGCAATCCATCTTGGGAATACCAAAATGTATCATGATCTTCGATATACATTTTGGTGGAGCAATATGAAGAGAGAGATAGCGAGGTTTATCTCAAGGTGTCTAACTTGTCAACGAGTCAAGGCGGAGTATCAAGTGCCAAAAGGTCCATTACAACCACTTGAAATTTCAGAATGGAAGTGGGAGTACATTACCATGGATTTCGTTATTAGTCTTCCCAAGGTTTCTCAAGGTATAGATGCGATTTGGGTCATTGTTGATAGATTTACCAAGTCTGCCCATTTCTTACTAATATGAGAAACTTATACACTTGAATCTCTTGCTCGTATGTACATAAACGAGATTGTAAGATTGCATAGTATGCCAGTATCCATAGTTTCTGATCGAGACCCAAGATTCACTTCAAGATTTTGGGTTAGTTTGCAAAAAGCTATGGGCACGGATTTACGATTTAGTTTGGCATATCATCCTCAAACAGACGGGCAGTTGGAGAGGACTATTTAAACTCTTGAAAATTTTTTAAGACTCTGTGTCCTTGACTTTAAAGGAAGTTGGAACAAGTTCTTACCATTGGTGGAGTTTTCCTACAACAATAGTTATCAAGCAAGTATTGGCATGGCTCCATTCGAGGCGTTGTATGGACGCAAGTGTCGTTCTCCAGTATGCTGGGATGAGGTGGGTGAAGCAATGTTGTTGGGACCGGAGTTGGTACATATGACAACGGAAAAGATTCAAATGATCCGGCAACATATAAAAACCTCACAAGATCGACAAAAGAGTTATGCTGATCTTCATCGAAAGGACGTGAAATTCAATATTGGAGATCATGTGTTGTTACGTGTTGCTCCATGGAAAGGAGTTACGAAATTTGAAAAGAGAGGAAAGCTCAATCCTGGATTCATTGGCCCATTTGTAATCCTCGATCGAGTAGGAACTGTGGCCTATAGACTCGCCTTACCGTCAAGTATGTCTCGTGTTCATAACATTTTTCACATATAACAAATAAACTTAGGTAGGTCATACTAGTGAAAAAATTACCCGATTCTCCCCTCCTAGTTCTAGTCTCACAGTTTAGCCAGGGATCATATCCCTAAGCTTTGATACCAACTGTGGCGCCCCCAAAATAGGTATACATCACACATTCTGAGTCGCAAAATACATGGTACAAAATATAAATACAAACTTAATTATAAAAATGAGCTGAGTGTTTTTACACGAATATTGTCTAGTAGACAGTATTCAAACTCAAATGTTCAAACTCAAATGGAGTCCTCATTACAATATTATCACACTATTTTATAAAATGGTGAAGACTACTACAGCCACCATCTCGGACCGTCACTCCATTCTCCGACTAGTCCCGGCTACATTCTTATTTCCTGAAGAGAACAATGAAAGCAAAAGGGTGAGCTCAACTAGTCCAGTAAAAAATATTATGACTAAGATAATGCAGAATAAATTATCGTTAGCCTTCAACAGTGTTAAAGTAATAAACAACAAGTTTAACTGCAGTGGGATAAGAAATCCATTAGAAGAGTCAAGTAGAGCATGATATCTACTATCTTCTATGATTTAAAAAGTTTATCAATAATTTTATCGCTGAGACTCAGCTTAATAAATAGTATCACAACCACGAATTATCCATGCACTACGGGCCAATGATATTCATGTTTTCACCAATGGTCATGATTATACCAGTAACTATCCATCAATGCACTACGGGCCAATAATGACTTTTACCACATCATTTATAACATTACGGGTCATGATTATACCGAATGATCCCTGGTCATAATCATACCAATCAACAGTCCATCTATGCACGTAAGCTAAAGATGACTTTCATCACATTATAAACATGAGGATGATGATAATGATATAAGAATTCAATTAAAAGAAAGCAAAGGATAAATTTTTAAAAATTTATAATTTAATTTATCTAAAATTCAATAATGTTCAAATTGCCAACATGACACTGCTTTGTGGAGTAAAATTCAAGAACAATACTATATCAAAAATGATTTGGGCAGTAAAGAAATCAATTTTTGTCATGAATAGTATCCGGGTGAATAGTACCCGAGTGAATAGTATCCCGTGAATAGTACTTCGTGAATAGTATCCGTAAATAGTACTTTGTGAATAGTACCCAGGAATAGTACATTGTGAATATTACCCGTGAATATTACTTTGTGAATAGTACTCTGTAAATAGAATTTCGGCATAAAAAAATAAATAATTATCAAGAATGCTCAGGATAATATTTCAATGAAAAGATATTGGATGAAGCTCAAATATCAAGGATATTCTACTAATTTCACGAAGTATAGAAGTAATACTTTAACAAAATGAGTGTAGAATTAAGAATACGAAACGAAATAATATTACTCGCATACTACAGAGTATGGAAGAAAATATTATTTCTTACGAATACTGAACAAAAATAATATTCCTTACCTTAGAAGAAGACTGGAGACTGAAATAGTGAAGTAGCACACTACTCTTCTTCTTTCTCTTTATAGTTTCTCTCTCTATAACTTCTCTCTCTATAATTGCTCTTGTGAGTCTTAGTGAATTAGTGAGAATGAAAGAAGAATGAGCTTCTATTTATAGAAAAACATAGTTTCGATAATTGCACATTTTGGGGCTCGAATTATTACAGTATAGTACTTTCATCTTTTCCTCTATTTTTAATTCTACAAGTATTATCAAACTTGCACCACCTCCCCTAATAGTACATGCATGTGAATCAATAGTACATGAATGTGAATTAATAGTTCCATACATGCGAACCAACAATAAGTTACATGTGAACTAATAGCAATTAATTGCTGATTTATTCCATTAATTACCCGATTGGTCAATATAACCTCCAGAAATCAATTATTATTAAAATAAATATTGATTTCCACTAACAATAATAATCCCAAAACAATAGAAATATCATTTTCATCTTTAATTAACACGAACTTATTCATCATTAATATTATAACTCACAATATTTAACAATCAGATCATTCTTAGGAAATAGGGGGCTTTCTGATAAGGATTTCTCCCTATTGACGCGTAATTAGGTGACCAAACCTCTCCTCGACAGAACTTTCTAGACATCGTCAATATTAAAAATAATAATATGAATAATTTTGTCGTCTCAATTATTAATTTAATAATATAAAATATTATACAGATGATACTGTGACAATAATTGAATCAATAATATGAGAGATATTATTCAGCAATTACTGTAGCAATAATTGAGTATAACTGAGTGACTTTTTACGTAAGCATCAATAATCAATACTGTGTGCTACTATACAACCATGCGTATTACTGTACTTTTACTACCGGGTAGTTCAATAGTTTAACGGTAAAATTTTCGCTGTTATTTTTATAAAAAAATATTTATGTCATTTTTTAACTACGACAATACTTCCGTTGTGGGGTCCACCAATGATTATGTCGTCATACGAATATTCCCTGTTAAAACGAATATTCCCCAACCAATCGAATATTTTATAACAACTTGCTTACTTTGAAAAATTTTGTAAATATTACCCACAACTATAACCTTATATCAAATCCACACCATAATATTCAAAAATATATTTCAAGAAAAATTAATCTTTATTCATAAAAGTTGGGGTCTTACAGACCCCTTCTCCAAATTGTAGTACCAACTGAAGAAACTATCCATCAAAGTCTTATTGAATTCCCGCATCAACAAGTTGTGGTTGTTTACTTCATCATACCCTAGCCACGGAGATATCGACTTTACAAACCTGGCAATATGTTCCCTGACATTTCCTTTCTCCCCGTTGTATTTTGAAAATTGTGGGGGATGCTCAATATACCCTATCGGGTAAGGTTGCCTCCAAATGTGTGCTGGGTAAGGTGGAGTAAAGTCTAACTCCGAGGGTCGGGACGTCTACCTGCAAAGTTGATTGATCACATTTGTGGCGCCCCCAAAATAGGTATACATCACCCATTCTGAGTCGCCAAATACATGGTACAGAAACAAATATAACTTCATTAAAACACTTGTCGCGCAAAATACGACAACACAATATTGTGTGTTTAAATATAAATATTATCTTCTAGACAATATCCACACTCAAATAAGTCCTCATTATAATTATTAAAATACTATTTTATAAAATAGTGAGGACTGCTAACACAACTGACTAGAAACATCACTCTACACCCCGACTAGTTCCCGCTATATTCTCGCTTCCTGAGAAAAATAGAACAAAAAGGAAAAGGGTGAGCTCAACTAGCCCAGTAAAGAATATTATGACTAAGATAATATACAACAACTTATCATTAGTCTTCAACAGGGAAAAATCTGATAAAATATAATAGACAACAAGTTTTAGATCAACAACTGTAGCGGAAACAGCAAACCATTAGAAGAGTCAAGTAGAGAATGAGTTCTACTATCTTCAAAGATTTAAAAGTCCATCATCAATATTTTATCCCTGTAACAACAATCAATAACCATCTTTAATCAAATATTCATCTTTGCACTACAGACCAAAGATATTCATTTATATCACCAGTCGGTCATGTTCATCTCAACACCTGTTCATCTTTGCACTACGGGCCAAAGATATTCATCAGTTAATAATTCATCTTTGCACTACAGGCCAAAGATATTCAGTAATATCATTATTTAGGACTGAGGATGATGAAAAATATTTTAAAGAAAATGAATCCAGTGAGACAGAAGGATAAATATTAGGAATTCGTATTACAGTTTATCCAAATGTAATAATACTCCATAACAACCAATTATGAAATAGAATTCAAAAATAAAGATCAAAACATGGATACAATTAAAGATAGTAATCATAATAGACATCTTGGACAAAAAGGGAAAAAATTTATTTTTCGGTGAATAGTGCCGTATACGTGAATAGTGCCGTATACGTGAATAGTAACCCCGACACAAAAAGTTCTAAATTTGGTAAAAGTTCAAACCAATATTTTGACATAATGATATTGAAGAAAATAATATTATTTAAGAAGAAATTAACATCCCTTACCTCAAGATAACAGTACTTCTGTTCGAAATATTGGTATAAGGCTGAAGAAAACTTGCACTGATAAATAAAAACTCACAAAGTATCTAAATACTCACAAAATACGCTCAATAATATAGAGAGAGAAAGAGAAAAAGCTTATATTTTTGGTGTGATTTTGAATTCTAACTTAGCCCTCTATTTATAGGAAAATGTTAGCACGTCGAAGTAGACTTGACCTGCTACCTGATGGCTTTACTTGTTACTATTGCCACCCACCACATTTAAAATAAAATTCAGCATATTTCTTCACCAACCAAAAGTGAGGCCCACTCAATTCTATAATTTTTCACCAAAATCATTTATAAACCTAATTTTCGAATCAGTCACCTCTTAAAATTCATAACAAATTATCCGTTTATTTTTAATGGTTCAAAATTTATGAACATATACTCAACTTATATATGTATAACATATCTAAAAATCACAACGATCCAACGGTCAGATTAAAAATTATAACTCATGCAATATATCTCAAGAACAGTGATTTAATTTTTAATACCTCAATTTCGACAAAAACACCTCAACATTAATTCATTCACATAAAATAAATATATCTATCAATTATATCCACATAAAATAAATATTTCCTTATCATATAAATTAATAATTAATTATTCACAAATAATATTACAAAATCACAATTATGACAACCAGACCGTTCCCAGAAAAGATGGGGCTTTCCAATAAAGATTTTTCCTTACTGGCGCGCAATTAAATGACCAAACCTCTTCTTAGACAGAACTTTCTAGACATTGCCAATAATGCTATCTAATAATATTATTCAAATAATATGAATTATTGATCTGATAATGGAAAATACTGTGCAGCAACAATTATTGAAACAACAATAATATAAAATATCAACGCAGCAATTATTGAATCAATAAAATAAAATATTGAACAGTAAAATATTAAACAGTAATTACTGTAACAATTATTGAGTAGTGCATTCTTACGTAAGGATCAATAATTCAAAAATACTGTGCAATACCGTGTGCTACTGTGCAACCACGCGTAGTACTGTATTTTAACCAACAGGTATTCTAGCAGTGTTAACGGTAACAATTACGCCGTTATTTATAAAAACTCAACTTGTCATTTTTTTCATCTGACAGTTATTCATTATGGGGCCCACAAATGGTTGCGCCGTCGTACGAATATTTCCCGACAAAAAGAATATTTCACGACCACTTGTTTATTTTATAAAATTTGCACATTTCACCCATAACCAAAGCATTATATCAAATTAACACCTTATTAATTTTGAATAATGAATAGACGAAAATTTAATTTTATTTATATAAAAAAATTCGGGGTCTTACAACATTGATCATATCATCTTTCGTCACGTACTGGCTCGTGGCGTGAACTCTCTGGGGTGTTGTGATATACTGTTGTATCGGCGGTGTGTATGGTAAAGTGATTGGTTGATGCACACTTGAATCGTGCAAAACTGGCGCTGGTGACAGTTGTTGGCTTACTCGCTAGACATGGCTTGGGATGATTGGCATCTGCACTTGTGAAAACGCTAGAGGAGCAGTTGGGATGATGTTTGTCTGAGGTTGGCTTTCTTCCAACATGGGTTTGGCGCGTCACCAATGTTCTTGGGCTCCAAGTTGATGATTGGAACAGACTAATTCTCCGTCAATGGAGGTACAATCTGGTTCTCTTTGTTGTTGTTGCCATTATTATTATTTTCCACTCCTGCTTGTTCCCGATGCGAACTACTTGGGAACATGGCCTTGAAGGTGGGAATCTGCATTAACTGATGGCAGAAATTTCCCATTTCCTCTTGCTTCCTCTACATCTCCAGCATCATGGCCATCATTATCCCTTGTCCTTCCCATGCTTCTTTCAATGCCTTAAGTATCTCCAGTTACACAACATTCATCTGCTCTTCGCTTGCATTCTCGTCTTGCCTTCCTACGTTGGTTTGTTGTTGATTGGCCATGTACGGGGATGTTGAACTCCCTTCCGAAGCGTCTTCAATAATTGGTTAGTCAAAATCCAGATTTGCGCTTTGGAAAGCTTGAGTTGCTTGCCTTGGAACTGGATCCGGTGAGGAAATGCTATTTGTTGGTGAAGCAGCTCTTCCTGTAGTTCTCCCACTTCGAGTTGTGGACATACCCTTCACAAATTCTACACCTCCTCAGTAGAGTTGTCAAAGAAATGTGGACAAAAAAATCGTGCCTTGCTAGTTAGGGTTTCGTGTTGGCTGAGGAGGAGAGAAATCCACGAAGAACACGGAATTGGTTGATTGATTGAAGAGGAGAGAAGAACAGGTAGGCGATTACTCCAATGACACGTGGCAGAACTCCTAGAATTTGGAAACCGTGTTAGGGTAGCAAGGATTCCAAGAGCTTTCTTGAGTCCTTCAAGTTGAGAGAATATCCAAGCTTTTTTAGTGTTTTTAGATGGAATGTCCAAGTCTTAAGTCACCAAAAGCTCCCTCCCCTTCCTAGAATGGAAGGGGTATTTATAGAGTTTTCTGGAATTAAGTAGTCACATGTCAAACACATGTCTTCAGGGAAATTTCAAAAATACCCTTTAGTCATAAGAATAATGCCCATATTGTCATGTTCTTCTAGCCATCAATCCAATCCCTCAATCAATTCCCAAAATGAGCCGCCTCCACGAGTCTTCTGCCTCTGGACAAGTGGAGGCTTCTCCCGGGTCTAGCATATTTATTTCTAACATTTTCGTCCTCATTTGATTAGGTTATGCGAACCCTAATTTGCACATTTAATGAGGTCGTAGAACCCTAATTGTGCATTTAATTCAATTAGGTCATGTGAACCCTAATTTTGCACATGGGCCCACAATTTGTTTAGTAGATTAGTAACGTATGTGGCGTGCATAGTATCGGTTTGATCCGCATACATCATGGTACCAATGTATTTTGTTAGTGTAAGACCCCGAATTTTATGAAATAAAAGTATTCAATTTTTCTTATAATTACTATTCAGTAAATGGCTAAATTGATAAAAGTTTAAAGCTATGGGTGAAATATAAATTTTTTTTCAAAATAAGCAAGTGGTTATAAAATAATCATTGTTGTCGGGGAATATTCGTTTGGTCGTGGAATATTCTTTCTGCCGGGGAATATTCGTACGACGGCACAGCTATTTGTGGGCCCCATAACGAATAATTGTCGGGTGAAGAAAACGACAAATTTGAGTTTTTACAAATAACGGCGCAGTTGTTACCGTTAACACTGTTGGAATACCCGGTGATTAAAATACAGTAATACGCGTTATTGCACAGTAGCACACGGTATTGCATAGTATTTTTGAAATTATTGATTCTTACGTAAGAAGGCACTACTCAATAATTGTTACAGTAATTACTGTTCAATATTTTATTTTATTGATTCAATAATTGCTACGTTGAAATTTTATATTATTGTTGTTCAATAATTGTCACTGCACAGTATTTTCCATTATCAGATCAATAATTCATATTATTTGAATAATATTATTAGATAACATTATTGGCAATATCTAGAAAGTTCTGTCTAAGGAGAGGTTTGGTCACCTAATTGCGCGCCAGTAAGGAAAAATTCTTATTGGAAAGTCCCCTCTTTCCTGGGAACGGCCTGGTTGTCATAAATGTGATTCTGTAATATTATTTATGAATAATTAATTATTGATTCATATGATAAGGAAATATTTATTTTATATGGATATAAACGAGGGATATATTTTTGTGGTTAAAAATGAAGGAGTTAATGTTGAGGTTTTTATCCGTATTTTTGTCGGAATGGAGGTATTAAAAATTAGGGTTTTTGAGATATTTTGCGGGGGTTATAATTTTTAATCCGACCGTTGGATCGTGGTAATTTTTGGATATGTTATACATATATAAGTTGAGTATATGCCCACAAATTTTGAACCGTTAAAAATGAACGTATGATTTATTATGAATTTTACAAGATGACTGGTTCAGAAATTGTTGAATTTTCGGAGTTTATCATTTTGATGGAAAATTCTAGAATTGGTGGGCCCAACTTGTGGTTGGTGAAAAAATGTACTGAATTATATTTCAAATGTGATGGGTGGAAATAGTAGCAGGTAAAGCCATCAGGTTGCAGGTCAAGCCTACTAAAATTTTCCTATAAATAGAGGGCTAAGTTAGAATTGAAAATCACACCAGAAACAAGTTTTCTCTCTTTCTCTATCTAGATTATTGAGTGTATTTTGTGAGTATTTAGATACTTTGAGAGTTTCTATTCATCAGTGCAAGTTTCCTTCAGCGTTATACCGATCAGAAGTACTGCTCTTTTGAGGTAAGGGATAGTAAGGGATTTTAAGGGTTGTTATATTTTCCAGTTTCGTAATTTTTCTGACCTTCAAAAATTTTGAAAAAATTTAAAATGATATTTCGATGAGTTTTCTTGATTGTGTCCAAAAATGGTAATTTTTGGATGTATAGATTGAGAGTTATGAATTTTATGAAAAAAGACTATTTTAAAAGTTACCGCTTATAATTCCTTGTGGTTAACTCCAAAATTGATGAAATTTTTATTGTGAGTACATGTATATGATAGAAGTATACTCTGTAAATTTCAGAATTTTTGGACAAAAGTATAATTTTTGATAAATGTCTAAATATTCGGCTGTTTTGGCCATATGAAAAATAGTAAATGACTTTTAAAAATTCTGAGAAAAATATATGTTCACTATGGGACTATATTATGTTAAATCTCAGAAAAGAAATATTTTTAGAACTGATTTGGTATTTTTCATGAAAATGGTCTAGTTATGAGTAAATGAATTAAATATGTTTTGTGATGTAAGAAAATTAGAAAATAGGATTTTATGGCTTGAGAATCCTATATGAGGTATATGCAGATTTTTTATGAGAGTTTTGGTTATTGGTGATAAAATCTTATGAGTTTGGCATTTTAGGATGATTAAATGCATTATTTAGTAAAGTGTAAACAATTAAAATTAATTGTTTATAAGCTTAAAAAATATTATTCTTTCAATATCATTATACCGAAATATTGGTATGTATTTTATTGTAGAATTTCTACCTTTTTGTGTCGGGTTTACTATTCATGAGTTACTATTCACGAGTTACTATTCACGAGTTACTATTCATGGGTACTATTCACGATAAAATTGGTTTCTTTTTCAGACCAAATTATAGTTAATTTATAAATATTACTCTTGAGATTAAAACTGTATGTTGATTATATTATTTTTATTATCATATATAACATTTTTATAACCCTGATGTTGAAATTCTCTTTCACTTGAGTGTAAAGATGGATAGATTATTGGTATGATCATGACTTTGGGTTATCTTTGGCCAGTAGTGCAAAGTTGAATTATTGACTAGTATGATCATGACCATTGAATTTATAATTGAATATCTTCAACTTAAGTGCAAATATGAAATGATTAACATGGTTATAATTATTGTTTATATAAATGATTATATATTTCTTTGAGATATTAATATATTTGGCCTGTAGTGCAAATATGAACTGTTGATTAATATATTTGGCCTGTAGTGTAAATATGAACTGTTGATGAATATATTTGGCCGTAGTGCAAATATGAACTGTTGAGGAATATCTTTGGCCTGTAGTGCAAAGATGAAATATTGATGAATATCTTTGGCCTGTAGTGCAAAGATGAATTGTTGATGAATATCTTTGGCCCGTAGTGTAAAGATGACATGTTGTTGAATATCTTTGGCCAGAAGTGCAAAGATGAACAGATGTTGAGATAAACATGACCAACTGGTGATACAAATAAATATCTTTGGCCGTAGTGCAAAGATGAAGTTATTAGTATGATTATGAACAGGAAATGTGATTTGGTGTAACCATGATCTTTGATATTTCAGGTAAAGATAGGTGATGAAAATTATCTTCGTCCTGGATGAGAAGAGAAATTTAGAACTACAGTTATGATTATGAGTTATTCATATGATTGTGGACCAGAATTGTTGATTGATGTTACAGGGATAAAACATTGTTGATGGATTTTTAACATGGAGAAGATAATAGACTTTATAGTCTATTTGACTCTTCTAATGGATTGCTCGTTCCACTGCAACTATGGTTGAAATTTTTATCATTTACCATATGTTCTAAATCTCTGATTTATTATTGATGAAGGCTATTGATAATTTAATTATCTTTAGTCATGATATTCTTTACTGGGCTAGTTGTGCTCACCCTTCTGTTTCGCAATTTCTTTCAGGTAATAAGAGTGTAGATGGGTCGAGCGGGGGTAACAAGGGAATAGAACGGTGGTCATCATTTAGTAGTTATATTTGGTGAAGAAAATAGGGTGAGGCGAACCCAACGTTGGAAGGGTGTTTCGTCACTATCGTACAAGATGTCTAATGACATACAACCTCGTGTCATCATAAGACAGGGTTGTGCTCATCCACTTGCTGAGTATATCTATGAGCACTACCTATATAATCTTGGTGTTTGTTTGAAGTATAATTCTCAATTAGAGACAGTGGAGATAATGATAAGTCAAGAGAAGACTCACCATTAAGAAGAATATGATAGTAATCTTCTCGTTTTTCTTTGGGGTCTATTGGGTCAACCAAGGATAATTCTGTGGTCATATGATATCTATCATAACCTAGAAGCATGGCCTCTCAATGGTGAGTCTTCTCTTAACATATCATTATCTCCACTGTCTCTAATTGAGAATTATACTTCAAACAAACACCAAGATTATATAGGTAGTGCTCGTAAATATACTCAGCAAGTGGATGAGCACATCCCTGTCTTATGATGATACGAGGTTGTATTACATTAGACATCTTGTATGGTAGTGGCAAAACACCCTTCCAACGTTGGGTTTCGCCTCACCTATTTGATTCATCAAATATAACTACTAAATGATGTATACAATACTTTTCTATACTGCTTAGGTAGAACCTCCACAGCTAGAGACCACCGTTCTATTTCCCCGTTACCCTTGCTCGACCCAGCTACACTCTTATTACCTGAAAAGGAATTTTGAAGCAAAAGGGTGAGCACAACTAGCCCAATAAAGAATATCATGACTAAAGATAATTAAATTTTTAATAGTCTTCATCAGTAATAAATCAGAGATTTAAAACATATGGTAGATGATAAAACTTTTCAACCATAGTTGCAGCGGAACGAGCAATCCATTAGAAGAGTCAAATAGACTATAAAGTCTATTATCTTCTCCATGTTAAAAGTCCACCAACAATATTTTATTCATGTAACATCAATCAACAATTCATGTCCACAATCACATGTATAACTCATAATCGTAATTGTTGTTCTAAATTTATTTTCTCATCCAGGACAAAGATAATTTTCATCACCTGAAATATCAAAGATCATGGTTATACCAAATCACAGTTCATGTTCATAATCATATTAATAAATTTATCTTTGCACTACGGGCCAAAGATATTCATCAATAGACCATCTTTGCACTACATGCCAAAGATATTCACCAACAGGTCATCTTTGCACTACATGCCAAAGATATTCAACAACAGGTCATCTTTGCACTACGGGCCAAAGATATTCATCAATAAGTCATCTTTGCACTACGGGCTAAAGATATTCATATCTCAAAGAAATATATAATCATTTCAGAATTTATATAAACAATAATTATAACCATGATGATCAATTCACCTTTGCACTTAAGCTAAAGATATTCAATTATAAATTCAATGGGCATGATCATATCAGTCACAATTCAACTTTGCACTACTGGCCAAAGAGAACTTATAGTCTTGATTATACCAATAATTTACCCATCTTTACACTCAAGTGAAAGAGAATTTCAACATCAGGGTTATAAAAATATTATATATGATAATAAAAATAATATGATCAACATATAGATTTCATCTCAAGAGTAATATTTATAAATCAACTATAATTTAGTTAGAAAAAGAAATCAATTTTGTCGTGAATACTAACTCGTGAATAGTACTCCGTATTCGTACATAGTACCGTATACGTAAATAATGTCATGTAAATAATGCCATATGTATGAATAGTACTGTATACGTGAATATTGCCGTATACGTGAATAGTAACCCCGACTCAAAAAGGTAGAAATTCCACAATAAAATTCATACCCATTATTTCAGTATAATGATATTGAAAGAATAACATCATTATGAAGAATATAGCATCCCTTAATATCCCTTACTATCCCTTACAATCTCTTAAAATCCCTTACTATCCCTTACCTCAAAAGAGCAGCACTTCTGACTGGATATCGGATATGACGTTGAAGGAAACTTGCACTGATGAATAGCAACTCACCAAGTATCTAAATACTCACAAAATACACTCAATAATCTAGAGAGAGAAAGAGAGAAAACTTGTTTCTGGTGTAATTTTTAATTCTAACTTAGCCCTCTATTTATAGGAAAATATTAGCACGCCGAAGTAGACTTGACCTGTAACCTGATGGCTTTACCTGTTACTATTCAAGCATACCACATTTGAATAAAAATATCAGCACATTTTCTCACCAACCAAAAGTGGGACCCACCAATTCTAAAATTTTCCACCAAAATGATAAACTCCGAAAATTCAACAATTTCTGAACCAATCATCTCGTAAAATTTATAACAAATCATACGTTCATTTTTAACGGTTCAAACTTTGTGGACATATACTCAACTTATATATGTATAACATATCCAAAAATCACAACGATCCAACGGTCGGATTAAAAATTATAACCCCCGTAAAATATCTCAAAAATTCTAATTTGATTTTTAATACCTCCATTCCGACAAAAATACTGATAAAACACCTCAACATTAACTCCTTCATTTTTAACCACAAAAATATTTCCCTCATTTATATCCACATAAAATAAATATTTCCTTATCATATGAATCAATAATTAATTATTCACAAATAATATTACATAATCACATTTATGACAACCAGGCCGTTCCCAGGAAAGAGGGGGCTTTCCAATAAGGATTTCTCCTTACTGGCGCGCAATTAGGTGACCAAACCTCTCCTTAGACAGAACTTTCTAGACATTACCAATAATGCTATCTAATAATATTATTCAAATAATATGAATTATTGATCTGATAATGGAAAATACTGTGCAGTAACAATTATTGAAACATAATAATATAAAATATCAACGCAGCAATTATTGAATCAATAAAATAAAATATTGAACAGTAACTACTGTAATAATTATTGAGTAGTGCCTTCCTTCGTAAGAATCAATAATTCAAAAATATTGTGCAATCCGTGTGCTACTGTGCAACCACGCGTATTACTGTATTTTTAACCACCGGGTATTCCAACAGTGTTAACGGTAACAACTATGCCGTTATTTATAAAAACTCAATTTTGTCGTTATCTTCATCCGACGGTTATTCTGTTATGGGGCCCACAAATGGCTGCGCCGTCGTACGAATATTCCTCGACAACAATGAATATTTTATAACCACTTGCGTATTTTGAAAAAAAAATTCATATATCACCCTTAACTTTAACTTTTATCAATTTAAATAGAAAAATTGAATATTTATACTTCATAAAATTCGGGTGTGACGCCCCCAAAATAGGTATACAACACCCATTCTGAGTCGCCAAAATACATGGTACAGAAACAACTACATCTTTATTATTACAACACAAGAACTGTGAGTTTAAATACAAATATTGTCATTTAGACAATATCCACACTCAAATAAGTCCTCATTACAATTATTGATACATTATTTCACAAAAATGGTGAGGACTACTAAAGTAACTTCTAGAACCATCATTCCATACCCCGACTAGTACTCGCTACATTCTCGCCTCCTGAGAAAAATGGAACAAAAAGGAAAAGGGTGAGCTCAACTAGCTCAGTAAAGAACATTATGACTAAGATAATACAGAACAAATTATCGTTAGTCTTCAACAGGGAAAAATCTAATAGAATACAATAGACAACAAGTTTTAAATCAATAACTGCAGCGGAAACAGCAAACCATTAGAAGAGTCAAGTAGAGAATGAGTTCTACTATCTTTTAAGATTTAAAAGTCCATCATCAATATTTTATCCCTGTAACAACAATCAATAACCATCTTTAATCAAATATTCATCTTTGAACTACAGGCCAAAGATATTCATTTGTATCACCAGTCGGTCATGTTCATCTCAACACCTGTTCATCTTTGCATTACGGGCCAAAGATATTCATCAGTTAATTATTCATCTTTGCACTACGGGCCAAAGATATTCAGTAATATCATCATTTAGGACTGAGGATGATGAAAAATATCTTAAAGAAAACGAATCCAGTGAAACAAAATAACAAATATTAAGGATTCGTATTTCGATTTATCCATGTCCAAGAATACCTTATAATTATTCATAGTGAAGTAGAATTCAAGAATGATCAAAACATGGATACAATCAAAGCTAGTACCCAGAATAGATATTTTGGACGAAAAGAAGAAAATTTTATTTTTCGGTGAATAGTAACTCGTGAATAGTAACTCATGAATAGTAATCCCGACGTGAAAAGTTTCAAATTTGATAAAAAATTCTAATCAATATTTTGGTATAATGATATTGAAGAAATAATATCATTTTTGAATAAAATAACATCCCTTACCTCGTAAAGACAGTACTTCTGATCGGAATATCGGTATAAGGCTGAAAGACACTTGCTCTGATGAATAGAAACTCTCAAAGTATCTAAATACTCACAAAATACAACCAATAATCTAGAGAGAGAAAGATAGAAAACTTGTTTCTGGTGTGATTTTTAATTCTAACTTAGCCCTCTATTTATAGGAAAATGTTAGCACGCTGAAGCAGACTTAACCTGCAACCTGATGGCTTTACCTGCTACTATTCCCACCCACCACATTTGAATAAAAATCTCAGCACATTTCTTCACCAACCAAGAGTGGGGCCCACCAATTCTAAAATTTTCTACCAAAATGATTAACTCCGAAAATTCAACAATTTCTGAACCAGTCATCTCGTAAAATTCATAATAAATCATACGTTCATTTTTAACGGTTCAAAATTTGTGGACATATACTCAACTTATATATGTATAACATATCCAAAAATTACCACGATCTAACGGTCGGATTAAAAATTATAACCCCCGCAAAATATCTCAAAAATCCTGAATTTTAATACCTCTATTCCGACAAAAATACTGATAAAAACCTCAACATTAACTCCTTCATTTTTAACCACAAAAATATATTCCTCATTTATATCCACAAAAATAAATATTTCCTTATCATATGAATCAATAATTAATTATTCACAAATAATATTACAGAATCACATTTATGACAACTAGGCCGTTCCCAGGAAAGAGGGGGCTTTCCAATAAGGATTTCTCCTTACTGGCGCGCAATTAGATGACCAAACCTCTCCTTAGACAGAACTTTCTAGACATTGCCAATAATGTTATCTAATAATATTATTCAAATAATATGAATTATTGATCTGATAATGAGAAATACTGTGTAGTGATAATTATTGAAACAACAGTAATATAAAATATCAACGCAGCAATTATTGAATCAATAAAATAAAATACTGAACAGTAATTACTGTAACCATTATTGAGTAGTGCCTTCTTACGTAAGAATCAATAATTGGTGCAATACAGTGTGCTACTGTGTAACAACGCGTATTACTGTGTTTTAACCACCGGGTATTCCAACAGTATTAACGGTAACAACTACGCCGTTATTAATAAAAAACATATACTTGTCGTTTTCTTCATCCAATCGCTTTCCGTTATGGGACCCACAAAAGACTGCGCCGTCGTACGAATATTCCCCGACAGGAAGAATATTCCTACGACCAAACGAATATTCCCCGACAACAATGAATATTTTATAACCACTGCTTATTTGAAATATTTGCGCATTTTACCCATAACTAACCTCATTAATCAATTTAACACTTACTATTTCAAAATAATAAATAGAGGGAATTTAAATTTCATTTATTAATAATTTGGGGTCTTACAACCTCCCCTCCTTATAAAAATTTCGTCCTCGAAATTGACGTGCGTACCTGGTATTTCGAAAAGATAAGGATACCTCGCTTTCATTTCCGTTTCCAACTCCCAGGTCATTTCCTCAATAGTATGGTTTCTCCACAAAACTTTAACTTGTGGTATGACCTTCGTGCGTAGGACATGCTCCTTTCTATCCAAGATCTTGACAGGTACCCCTTCGTACGTTAAGTCTTCAGCTATCTCGTCCAGTTCTAACTCAATAACGTGGTCTGGGTCTTTCACATATTTACGTAACACAGATATATGAAAAACATTATGAACACGAGACATACTTGGAGGTAACGCGAGTCTATAGGCCACATTTCCTACTCGGTCAAGAATCTGAAATGGACCAATAAATCGTGGATTGAGCTGTCCTCTATTCCCAAATCTTGTAACCCCTTTCCATAGAGCCACACGCAACAATACATGATCCCCAATGTCAAATTCCACGTCCTTTCGATGAAGATCCGCATAACTCTTTTGTCGATCCTGTGCCGTTTGTATACGTTGTCGAATCGTTTGGATCTTCTCTGTAGTCATGCGTACCAACTCTGGTCCCAACAATGTTGCTTCACCCACCTCGTCCCAGCATACTGGAGAGCGACACTTTCGTCCATATAATGCTTCAAATGGGGCCACACCTATACTTGCCTGATAACTGTTATTGTAAGAGAATTCCACCAATGGTAGGTACTTATCCCAACTCCCTTTGAAATCTAGGACACAAAGTCTTAATAGATCTTCAAGAGTTTGAATAGTCCTCTCTGATTGTCCGTCCGTTTGAGGATGGTATGCCTAACTAAATCGTAAATCTGTGCCCATAGCTTTTTGCAAGCTAACCCAAAATCTTGAAGTGAATCTTGGGTCACGATCCGAAACTATGGATACTGGCATGCCATGCAGTCTCACAATCTCATCTACGTATATACGAGCAAGACGTTCAAGGGAATAAGTCTCCCGTATCGGCAAGAAATGAGCAGACTTGGTTAATCTATCAACAATAACCCAAATAGCATTTATGCCTTGAGAAACCGTGGGAAGACCCGTAACGAAATCCATGGTAATGTGTTCCCACTTCTATTTCGGAATCCGAAGTGGTTGCAATGGACCCTTTGGTACTTGATGTTCCGCCTTTACACGTTGACAAGTTAAACACCTCGAGATAAACTTTGCAATCTCTCTCTTCATATTATTCCACCAAAATGTATGTCGTAGATCACGATACATTTTGGTATTTCCAGGATGGATTGCAAATGGTGTATTGTGTGCTTCCATCATGATCTTGTACTTCAAATCAGAATTGTTAGGAACACAGAGTCTAGAGTGGACTCGAAGTATTCCTTCTTCATCGATTCTTGCTTCTGGAATAGAACCTTCTTGCACTTTCTTCTTCATACGCATCAGCTCTATGTCCGTAGCTTGAGCAGCTTTAACTTTATCGATTAAAGTCGGTTCTACTCGTATATTTGATATCATTATGTGGGTACTTGGAGCCTTCATCTTATCTCCATCCTTTGCAAGTCATATAAAATGGGCCTTTGTGTTAACAACATTGCACTCGTACCCGCATATGATCTTCTACTCAATGCGTCAGCTACTACGTTTGCTTTTCCAGGATGATATTGGATGGTATGATCATAATCTTTCAACAGCTCGAGCCAACGTCGCTGCCGCATGTTGAGTTCCTTTTGGGTGAAGAAATATTTGAGGCTTTTATGATCAGTATAGATCTCCACTTTCTCCCCATACAGGTAGTGTCTCCAGATCTTCAACGCGAAAACTACTGCTGCCAACTCCAAATCATGAGTAGAATAATTTCTCTCATATTCTTTGAGTTGTCGCGAGGCATAGGCTATGACTTTTCCATGTTGCATGAGAACACATCCTAACCCTTTGCCTGAAGCATCACTGTAGATAACAAATCCATCCGAACCAGATGGTATTGTCAGAACAGGTGCCGAAATGAGTCTCCTCTTAAGCTCTTGAAAACTCTTCTCGCATTCCTCGCTCCATACGAATTTGATATCTTTCTGAGTCAGCTGAGTTAACGGGGTAGCGATTCGAGAAAACCCTTCCACGAATCTTCGATAATAACCAGCTAAGCCTAGAAAGCTACGTACTTCGGTCACCGTCTTTGGTTGCTCCCAACTTTGTATTGCTTCAATCTTCGCCGGGTCAACAGATACTCCATGTTTTGACACCACGTGCCCTAGGAAAGCTACTTCCTCAAGCCAGAACTCGCATTTCTTCAACTTAGCATATAACTTATTTTCACGCAGCCTTTGGAGTACTAGCTTCAAATGATGCTCATGATCTTCACGGCTTTTAGAATATATGAGGATGTCATCAATAAAGACAACAACGAACTGATCCAAATAATCCTTGAATACTCGGTTCATCATATCTGTGACGCCCCCAAAATAGGTATACAACACCCATTCTGAGTCGCCAAATACATGGTACAGAAAGCAAACTACAACTTCAATAATACAAATGTCGTGCAAAATACGACAACACATACTGTGAGTTTAAATACAAATATTGTCTTCTAGACAATATCCACCCTCAAATAAATCCTCATTACAATTATTCAAACACTATTTTACAGAAATAGTGAGGACTGCTAAAACATCTTTCTAGAACCATCACTCCGTACCCCGACTAGTTCCTGCTATGTTCTCACCTCCTGAGAAGAAAAATGGAACAAAAAGGAAAAGGGTGAGCTCAACTAGCCCAGTAAAGAATATTATGACTAAGATAATATACAAACAAATTATCGTTAGTCTTCAACAGGGAAAAATCTGATAGAATATAATCGACAACAAGTTTTAGATCAACAACTGCAGCGAAAACAGCAAACCATTAGAAGAGTCAAGTAGAGAAAGAATTCTACTATCTTCTAAGATTTAAAAGTCCATCATCAATATTTTATCCCTGTAACATCAATTAATAATCATCTTTATCCAAATATTCATCTTTGCACTACAGGCCAAAGATATTCATTTGTATCACCTGTCAGTCATGTTCATCTCAACACCTGTTCATCTTTGCACTACAGGCCAAAGATATTCATCAAGTAATCATACATCTTTGCACTACAGGCCAAAGATATTCATTAATATCATCATTTAGGACTGAGGATGATGAAAAATATCTTAAAGAGAACGAATTCAATGAGACAGAAGGACAAATAGTAGGGATTCGTATAACAGTTTATCCAAGATCAATAATACTTCATAATAATCAATTGTGAAGCAGAATTCAAAAATAAAGATCAAAACATGGATACAATCAAAGATAGTAACCATAATAGACATCTTGGACAAAAAGGAAAAATTTTATTTTTCGGTAAATAGTGCCGTATTCGTGAATAGTGCCGTATACATGAATAGTAACCCCGACACAAAAAGTTCCAAATTTGATAAAAACTCATATCAATATTTTAGCATAATGATATTGAAGAAAATAATATCATTTAAGAAGAAAATAATATCCCTTACCTCAAGATATCAGTACTTCTGGTCGGAATACCGGTATAAGGCTGAAAGAAACTTGCTCTGATGAATAGAAACTCTCAAAGTATCTAAATACTCACAAAATACACTCAATAATCTAGAGAGAGAAAGAGAGAAAACTTGTTTCTGGTGTGATTTTCAATTCTAACTTAGCCCTCTATTTATAGGAAAATTTTGGTAGGTTTGACCTGCAACCTGATGGCTTTACCTGCTATTATTCCCACCCACCACATTTGAAATATAATTCAGCACATTTCTTCACCAACCACAAGTGGGGCCCACCAATTCTAGAATTTTCCATCAAAATGATAAACTCCGAAAATTCAACAATTTCTGAACCAGTCATCTTGTAAAATTCATAATAAATCATACGTTCATTTTTAACGGTTCAAAATTTGTGGACATATACTCAACTTATATATGTATAACATATCCAAAAATTACCACGATCCAACGGTCGGATTAAAAATTATAACACCCGCAATATTTCTCAAAAACCCTGATTTGATTTTTATACCTCCATTCCGATAAAAATACCGATAAAACACCTCAACATTAACTCCTTCATTTTTAACCACAAAAATATATCCCTCATTTATATCCACATAAAATAAATATTTCCTTATCATATGAATCAATAATTAATTATTCATAAATAATATTATAGAATCACATTTATGACAACCAGACCGTTCCTAGGAAAGAGGGGGCTTTCCAATAAGGATTTCTCCTTACTGGCGCGCAATTAGATGACCAAACCTCTCCTTAGACAGAACTTTCTAGACATTGCCAATAATGTTATATAATAATATTATTCAAATAATATGAATTATTGATCTGATAATGGAAAATACTGTGCAGCAACAATTATTAAAACAACAATAATATAAAATATCAATGCAACAATTATTGAATCAATAAAATAAAATATTGAACAATAACTACTGTAACAATTATTGAGTAGTGCCTTCTTACGTAAGAATCAATAATTGGTGCAATACCGTGTGCTACTGTATTTTAATCACCGGGTATTCCAACAGTATTAACGGTAACAACTACGCCGTTATTTATAAATAACTTATACTTGTCATCTTCTTCATCCAATCGCTTTCCGTTATGGGGCCCACACAAGGCTGCGCCGTCGTACGAATATTCCCCGACAGCAAGAATATTCCACGACCAAACGAATATTCCACGACAAAATGAATATTTTATAACCACTTGCTTATTTTGCAAAATTTGCACATTTCACCCATAACCAAAGTATTATATCAAATTAGCCCTTTATTATTCACAATAATATTTAGAGAAAATTTGATTTTATTCATTAATAAGTTGGGGTCTTACAACCTCCCCTCCTTATGAAATTTCGTCCTCGAAATTGACGTACGTACCTGATGTTTCAAAAAGGTGAGGATACCTCGCTTTCATTTCTGATTCCAACTCCCAGGTCATTTCTTCAATAGCATGGTTTCTCCACAAAACCTTAACTTGTGGTATAACCTTCGTGCGTAGGACATGCTCTTTCCTATCCAAGATCTTAACAGGTAGCTCTTCGTACGTTAAATCTTCAGCTATCTCGTCTGGTTCTAACTCAATAATGTGGTTCGGGTCTTTAACATATTTACGAAGCATAGATATGTGAAAAACATTATGAACACGAGACATGCTTGGAGGTAATGCGAGTCTATATGCCACATTTCCTATTCGCTCAAGAATCTCAAATGGACCAACAAATCTTGGATTGAGCTTTCCTCTCTTCCCAAATCTTGTAACTCCCTTCCATGGTGCAACACGTAATAATACATGATCCCCAATATTAAATTCCACGTCCTTCCGATGAAGATCCGCATAACTCTTTTGTCGATCCTGTGCCGTTTGTATACGTTGTCGAATCGTTTGGATCTTCTCTGTAGTAATGCGTACCAACTCTGGTCCCAACAATGTTGCTTCACCCACCTCGTCCCAGCATACTGGAGAACGACATTTTCTTCCATACAACGCCTCGAATGGAGCCACACCTATGCTCGCCTGATAACTGTTGTTGTAGGAGAATTCCACCAATGGTAGGTGTGAGACCCCAGATTTTATGAATAAATATTTAATTTTCTCGAAATATTTTTTTTAATATTATGGTGTGGATTTGAGATAATGTTATAGTTGTGGGTAGTATTTATAAATTTTGCAAAGTATGCAAGTTGTCATATTATATTTGATTGGTCAGGGAATATTCTTTGTGTCGGGGAATATTCGTACAATGACACAATCATTGGTGGACCCCACAACGGAATTATTGTCGGATTGAGAAAAACGACAAAAATATTTTATGAAAATAACGGCGAAAGTTTTACCGTTAATACTGTTGAACTACTCGGTAGTAAAAGTACAGTAATATGTGTGGTTGCATAGTAGCACACAGTATTGATTATTGATGCTTATGTGAGAAGTTACTCAGTTTTGCTTATTTTTAGACTCCCATTTACCTATTTTTCAAAAATCGGTAGAATTTATTTAAAGGTGGGGCCCACATGTGGGGGCCATATGTGGGGCCCATATGTGTTGAAAAACTGATTTTAGAAATGGGGGTGGGAGAGAGTTACGTATGGGGAAGGAGTTTATATATATAAGATTGTGATGTGTGTGTATATATATAATATTATATTTGTTAGTGGAGAGTGGTGGGAGAAAAAGGAAGAGAGAAAGTGATATATGTGAGTGGAAAATGGTGGAAAAGTGGTAGTGTGATAGTGATGTGTAAGAGTGTAGTGAATTTGATTATTAGTGGGTGGGGGATTGATGTTGGTTATGGGGGAGAAAAATTAAGTGGTGTATATATAATATTGATTTATATAATATGAAAACATGTGTTTATATATATGTATTGTATTTTAATTTTTGTTGTGATTTTATTGGTTAGATGATTGACTTAATTGTTAGTTGATTGAAAAATAATTTTGTAAAATTATTTCATCCATGAATAGTGCCTTTCTATTCTCCTATAAAATAGAAGCTCATTCCTTCATTATTTCTTACAAATTCACTGAGACTCCAAAGAGAGAAATTATAGAGAAACTATAGAAAAGTATTCTGCTACTTCCCTACTCTTATATCCAGTTTCTTTTACGGTAAGGGGTGTTATTCTTTCTTATTCATGAAGAGAACTGTTGTTATTCCATTTCTTATTATTCTGTTGGAATAACCTGTATACGCGGTCTACCCTATACTTGGTGACATTCTTCTATTATTCTGTTGGAACATCCTGTCTGTGTGTTTTACACCGGACCTGGTTCCGTTTTTATTATTATTCTGTTGGAACATCCTGTCTGTGTGTTTTACACCGGACCTGGTTCCGTCTTGTTATTATTCTGTTGGAACATCCTGTCTGTGTGTTTTACACCGGACCTGGTTCCGTCTTTATTATTATTCTGTCGGAATATCCTGTCTGTGCGGTTACGCCGACCTGGTTCCATTATTTATTATTCTGTCGGAATATCCTGTCTGTGCATTTACGCCGGACCTGGTTCCATTATTTATTATTCTGTTGGAATAACCTGTCTGTGCGGTCTATCGCATGCATGGTGATTTCTTTTGTTATTCCATTCTTTATTATACTCAGTTGGTTAAGTTTTGACTTCTATACTCCATGAAATTTGTGGAATATCCTTGATAATTGCGTTTCATCCAGTATTTTTTTTTCATGAAAATATTCTTCTAAGCATTCTTGAATTTTACTCCACAAAGCAATATCATGTTGACAATTTGGACGTTGTTAATTCTTGGATAAATTAATTCTTGAACTTGTTTTATTGAATTCTTATATCATTGTCATCATCCTCATGTTTATATTATGTTGAAAGTCATCTGTGGCCTGTAGTGCATAGATGGACTTGGTATGATTATGACCAGGGATTATTCGGTGTAATCATGACCGTAATGTTACAAATGATGTGAAAAAGGTCCTCATTGGCCCGTAGTGCATTGATGGACAGTTTTTGGTATGATTATGGCTATGGATTCTCTTTGGCCGTAGTGCAGAGATGAATTGTTTTATGGCATGATCATGACCGTTGATGAAAACATGATTATCTTTAGCCGCAGTGCATGGATAATTCGTGGTCGTGATACTAAAAAATATCCTTGGCCGTAGTGCAGGGGTGATTCGATGATGTGGATTATTTATTAAGCTGAGTCCCAGCGATAAAAGTGTTGAAAAACCTTTTAAATCATAAAAGATAGTAGATTTTATTCTCTACTTGACTCTTTTAATGGATTGCTTGTTCCGCTGCAGTTAAACTTGATGTCTATTGTATTTTATCAGTTTAACATTGTTGAAGACTAATGATAATTTATTCTACATTATCTTAGTCATAATATTTCTTACTGGGCTAGTTGAGCTCACCCTTTCTTTCACTGTTCTCTTCAGGAAATGAGAACGTAGCTGGGACTAGTCGGGGAACAGAGTGATGGTCCTAGATGATAGAATTAGTAGTCCTCACTATTCTATGTAATAGTGTGATAATAATTGTAATGAGGACTCCTTTTGAGTATGAATACTCTCTAGAAAATAATATTTGTATTCAAACTCACAGTTTATGTTTTGTCGTATTGTACACGACAGTTGTATTAGTAAGTTGTATTTGGATTTCTGTACGTTGTAAGTGGCGACCCAAGATGGGTGACGTATAGGAAATTTTGGGGGCGTCACAGTTGGTATCAGAGCTTAGGGATATGATCCCTGGCTAGGATGTGAGAATAGAACTAGGAGGGGAGAGACGGGGAATTCCTTCGCTAGTATGACCTACCTAAGTTTACTTGGTATTTAATTGGTCGGTCAGAGTATAGGGATAATATGTGATATGTTAATTAACCCTTGTTTTGTTGCAGTATTTGAAAATGACATCTGAAAATGTTGAGAATAGCAATGGAGCACATGAGACCGCGGAGACACCTCTAATCAGCAACCAAGATAATGTGATTAGAGATATCCATGTGGTGATTGAGGAATTAAAAGTTGCACTCAAGCTAGTCGCAAAGGTAGCAACTGAGAGTGAGGAAGAAGAGGAACCTGAGGTTGATTTATTAGAATAACTTATTAATCAAAATATAGAATTGCAAAATCATATTCATGAGTTAGAAGAGCAGGCTGAAGAAAAACAGGCGGTCGTAGAACAAAGGGATGCAACAATTCAAAATTGTATTAACCGATGTGCGATGGTTGAACAGAAGCACTCTTTGGCAGAGTATATGATATTAAAGCTAGAATCTGAGAATTTAAATGTCAAGGAGCAACTGAAAGAAGAAATAACTGAACAAGTGAGAATGAAAGATGCATGGGTAAAAGCCGCACGACGCGTTGATATTGTGGAAAGAGAAGTCCGATCCAAGAAAGCTAAAATAGATGATATGTAATTTTTTTTTCGATAGTAATTGGGGAAATCCAGCATCGAGTTTTGAATTACCCTAACGAGGAATCAAATGAAGTTATCACGGGTTAGTTAATTATAAATTTTTGCGAAGTCTATACCTTATTAGATACCGGTTCTACCCATTCTTTTTTCTCTCTTTCTTGCGCTCAACGTTTAAATTTGACTTCAGAGAGATTAGACTTTGACTTATCGATTGAAACTTCGTTAGTAGAAACCTTCATTTCATGTGCTATCCAAGTCTTGGATGAGAGTCATAGTTTTGAATGATATTTCTATCGTTAATAAATTTCTTGACGTATTCTTGAAGACTTCTTAGCCTACCCTTAGAGCGTGAAATCGAATTTTGTATTGACCCCAGTACAAAACCCATTTCTTAAACCTTCAAATATTTCTTCAACCAAAACGAACGTATAATGCGCCAAAGACGTCGGCTCGAGCTGTTAAAGATTACGATCGTACCATGCAATATCATCGTGGAAATGCGAACGTGGTAGCTGACGCGTTTAGTAGAAGATTGTATGCGTTTACGAGTGTGATGTTGTTAACACAAAGACCCATTTCGTACGACTTACAAATGATGAAGATAGAGTTAAAGACTCTAGGAACCCACGTGAAGATAACGAATATACGAGTAGAATCGACTTTAATCGATAAAGTTAAAGCCGCTCAAGCTACAAACCCGAAACTGATGAATGTGAAGAGGAAGGTTCAAGAGGGCGTTATTCTAGAAGCAAGAATCGACGAAGAGAGGAAATCTCAACCCTCGATTTAATTGGCCCATTTGAAATCCTCGATGAAGTAGGAACTGTGGCTTATAGACTCGTTTTACCGCCAAGTATGTTGCGTGTTCAGAACATTTTTTTTTTCGTATCGATGTTACGTAAAAATGTGAACGACCTGAATCACATTATTAATTTAGAACCGGACGAGATAACAGAAGATTTAACGTATGAGGAGATACGTGTTAACATCTTGGATAAGAAGGATCATATTCAACGCTCAAAGGTTATACCTGAAGAGTTCGAAGTCAAGGTATCCTCACCTATTCGGCATACCAGACACGCACGTAAATTTCGAGGGCAAAATTCCATAAGGAGGGGAGATTGTGAGACCCCAGATTTTATGAATAAATATTTAATTTTCTCGAAATATTTTTTTTAATATTATGGTGTGGATTTGAGATAATGTTATAGTTGTGGGTAGTATTTATAAATTTTGCAAAGTATGCAAGTTGTCATATTATATTTGATTGGTCAGGAAATATTCTTTGTGTCGGGGAATATTCGTACAATGAAACAATCATTGGTGGACCCCACAACGGAATTATTGTCGGATTGAGAAAAACGACAAAAATATTTTTATGAAAATAACGGCGAAAGTTTTACCGTTAATACTGTTGAACTACTCGGTAGTAAAAGTACAGTAATATGTGTGGTTGCATAGTAGCACACAGTATTGATTATTGATGCTTATGTGAGAAGTTACTCAGTTTTGCTTATTTTATAGACTCCCATTTACCTATTTTTCAAAATAATCGGTAGAATTTATTTAAAGGTGGGGCCCACATGTGGGGGCCATATGTGGGGCCCATATGTGTTGAAAAACTGATTTTAGAAATGGGGGTGGGAGAGAGTTACGTATGGGGAAGGAGTTTATATATATAAGACTGTGATGTGTGTGTATATATATAATATTATATTTGTTAGTGGAGAGTGGTGGGAGAAAAAGGAAGAGAGAAAGTGATATATGTGAGTGGAAAATGGTGGAAAAGTGGTAGTGTGATAGTGATGTGTAAGAGTGTAGTGAATTTGATTATTAGTGGGTGGGGGATTGATGTTGGTTATGGGGAGAAAAATTAAGTGGTATATATAATATTGATTTATATAATATGAAAACATGTGTTTATATATATGTATTGTATTTTAATTTTTGTTGTGATTTTATTGGTTAGATGATTGACTTAATTGTTAGTTGATTGAAAAATAATTTTGTAAAATTATTTCATCCATGAATAGTGCCTTTCTATTCTCCTATAAATAGAAGCTCATTCCTTCATTATTTCTTACAAATTCACTGAGACTCCAAAGAGAGAAATTATAGAGAAACTATAGAAAAGTATTCTGCTACTTCCCTACTCTTATATCCAGTTTCTTTTACGGTAAGGGGTGTTATTCTTTCTTATTCATGAAGAGAACTGTTGTTATTCCATTTCTTATTATTCTGTTGGAATAACCTGTATACGCGGTCTACCCTATACTTGGTGACATTCTTCTATTATTCTGTTGGAACATCCTGTCTGTGTGTTTTACACCGGACCTGGTTCCGTTTTTATTATTATTCTGTTGGAACATCCTGTCTGTGTGTTTTACACCGGACCTGGTTCCGTCTTGTTATTATTCTGTTGGAACATCCTGTCTGTGTGTTTTACACCGGACCTGGTTCCGTCTTTATTATTATTCTGTCGGAATATCCTGTCTGTGCGGTTACGCCGACCTGGTTCCATTATTTATTATTCTGTCGGAATATCCTGTCTGTGCATTTACGCCGGACCTGGTTCCATTATTTATTATTCTGTTGGAATAACCTGTCTGTGCGGTCTATCGCATGCATGGTGATTTCTTTTGTTATTCCATTCTTTATTATACTCAGTTGTTTAAGTTTTGACTTCTATACTCCATGAAATTTGTGGAATATCCTTGATAATTGCGTTTCATCCAGTATTTTTTTTTCATGAAAATATTCTTCTAAGCATTCTTGAATTTTACTCCACAAAGCAATATCATGTTGACAATTTGGACGTTGTTAATTCTTGGATAAATTAATTCTTGAACTTGTTTTATTGAATTCTTATATCATTGTCATCATCCTCATGTTTATATTATGTTGAAAGTCATCTGTGGCCTGTAGTGCATAGATGGACTTGGTATGATTATGACCAGGGATTATTCGGTGTAATCATGACCGTAATGTTACAAATGATGTGAAAAAGGTCCTCATTGGCCCGTAGTGCATTGATGGACAGTTTTTGGTATGATTATGGCTATGGATTCTCTTTGGCCGTAGTGCAGAGATGAATTGTTTTATGGCATGATCATGACCGTTGATGAAAACATGATTATCTTTAGCCGCAGTGCATGGATAATTCGTGGTCGTGATACTAAAAAATATCCTTGGCCGTAGTGCAGGGGTGATTCGATGATGTGGATTATTTATTAAGCTGAGTCCCAGCGATAAAAGTGTTGAAAAACCTTTTAAATCATAAAAGATAGTAGATTTTATTCTCTACTTGACTCTTTTAATGGATTGCTTGTTCCGCTGCAGTTAAACTTGATGTCTATTGTATTTTATCAGTTTAACATTGTTGAAGACTAATGATAATTTATTCTACATTATCTTAGTCATAATATTTCTTACTGGGCTAGTTGAGCTCACCCTTTCTTTCACTGTTCTCTTCAGGAAATGAGAACGTAGCTGGGACTAGTCGGGGAACAGAGTGATGGTCCTAGATGATAGAATTAGTAGTCCTCACTATTCTATGTAATAGTGTGATAATAATTGTAATGAGGACTCCTTTTGAGTATGAATACTCTCTAGAAAATAATATTTGTATTCAAACTCACAGTTTATGTTTTGTCGTATTGTACACGACAGTTGTATTAGTAAGTTGTATTTGGATTTATGTACCATGTAAGTGGCGACCCAAGATGGGTGACGTATACCTAATTTTGGGGGCGTCACAGTAGGTACTTATCCCAACTCCCTTTGAGATCTAGGACACAAAGTCTTAATAGATCTTCAAGAGTTTGAATAGTCCTCTCTGATTGTCCGTCCGTTTGAGGATGGTATGCCGAACTGAATCGTAAATCCGTGCCCATAGCTTTCTGCAAGCTAACCCAAAATCGTGAAGTGAATCTTGGGTCACGATCCGAAACTATGGATACTGGCATGCCATGCAATCTCATAATCTCGTTCACGTACATACTAGCAAGACGTTCAAGGGAATAAGTCTCACGTATCGGCAAGAAATGAGCGGATTTGGTTAATCTATCAACAATAACCCAAATCGCATCTATGCCTTGAGAAACCTTGGGAAGACCCGTAACAAAATCCATAGTAATGTGTTCCCACTTCCATTTCGGGATCTCAAGTGGTTGCAATGGACCCTTTGGCACTTGATGCTCCGCCTTTACACGTTGACAAGTTAAACACCTCGAGATAAACTCCGCGATCTCTCTTTTCATATTGCTCCACCAAAATGTATGTCGAAGATCGTGATACATTTTGGTACTCCCAGGATGGATTGCAAACGGTGTGTTGTGTGCCTCCATCATTATTCTATGCTTCAAGTCAAAATCGTTAGGAACACAAAGTCTGGAGTTAACTCGAAGTATTCCTTCTTCATCGATTCTTGCTTCTGGAATAGCACCTTCTTGCACTTTCTTCTTCATACGCATCAGCTCTATGTCCGTAGCTTGAGCAGCTTTAACTTTATCGATTAAAGTCGGTTCTACTCGTATATTTGATATCATCATGTGGGTACTTGGAGCCTTCATCTCTATCTCCATCCTTTGTAAGTCATACAAAATGGGCCTTTGTGTTAACAACATTGCACTCGTACCCGCATATGATCTTCTACTCAATGCGTCAGCTACTACGTTTGCTTTTCCAGGATGATATTGGATGGTATGATCGTAATCTTTCAACAGCTCGAGCCAACGTCGCTGCCGCATGTTGAGTTCCTTTTGGGTGAAGAAATATTTGAGGCTTTTATGATCTGTATAGATCTCCACTTTCTCCCCATACAGGTAGTGTCTCCAGATCTTCAACGCAAAAACGACTGCTGCCAACTCCAAATCATGAGTAGGATAATTCCTCTCATATTCTTTGAGTTGTCGTGAGGCATAGGCTATGACTTTCCCATGTTGCATGAGAACACATCCTAACCCTTTGCCTGAAGCATCGCTGTAGATAACAAATCCATCCGAACCAGATGGTATTGTCAGAACAGGTGCCGAAATGAGTCTCCTCTTGAGTTCTTGGAAACTCTTCTCGCATTCCTCACTCCATACGAATTTTGTATCTTTCCGAGTCAGCTGAGTTAACGGAGTAGCGATTCGAGAAAATCCTTCCACAAATCTCCGATAATAACCAGCTAAGCCCAGAAAGCTACGTACTTCGGTTACCGACTTCGGTTGCTCCCAACTTTGTATGGCTTCAATCTTCGCCGGGTCGACAGATACTCCATGTTTTGACACCACGTGCCCAAGGAATGCTACTTCCTCAAGCCAGAACTCGCATTTCTTCAATTTGGCATATAGCTTATTTTCACGAAGCCTTTGCAGTACCAGCTTCAAATGGCGCTCATGATCTTCACGGCTTTTGGAATAGATGAGGATGTCATCAATAAAGACAACAACGAACTGATCCAAATATTCTTTGAATACACGGTTCATCATATCCATGAAGGCAGCAGGAGCATTAGTCAATCCAAAAGACATTACTAAGAATTCATAATGCCCGTACCGAGTTCTGAAGGCAGTCTTTGGAATATCCTCAGTTTTAATCTTCAGCTGATGATATCCAGAACGAAGATCGATCTTTGAAAAGAATTGTGTTCCTTGCAACTGGTCGAACAGGTCATCAATGCGAGGTAGCGGATACCTATTCTTGATGGTGACATGGTTCAATTCTCGATAGTCAATACAAAGTCGCATACTCCCGTCTTTCTTCTTTACGAATAAAACAGGAGCACCCCAAGGAGACGTACTAGGACGAATAAAACCGATGTCCAACAACTCCTGTAGTTGGACTTTTAACTCCTGAAGTTCAATAGGAGCCATTCGATATGGGAGTTTTAGAAATGGGCTTTGTACCGGGTTCAAGGTCAATAAAGAATTCAACTTCACGTTCTGGGGGTAGACCAGGAAGTTCTTCAGGAAATACATCGGAAATTCTCTAACAATAGAAATATTATTCAAATCTGACTTGTCTTTGTTCAAATCCATAACATGGGCTAAGAAAGCTTGACATCCGTTTTTCAATAAACGAATAGCTTTGTGGCTTGATATGACAGTGACTGATTTTAGTGGTTTAGTAGTTTGAATTCGTATGACAGGTTGGTTAGGAATATGAAAACTAACAACCTTACGAAAACAATCAATTTTAGCATGATGAGTGGTTAACCAATCAATTCCTAAAATCACATCAAAAGCAAGTATCTTTAAAGAGATAAGATCAACAGGTAATGTGATAGTGCCAACTTGGATCATGCAAGATTTATAAACTGTAGATGTAACGAAGGTTTCACCCAACGGAGTTTCAACAGATAAGTTAAAGTCCAATTTCTCCGGAGTCAAGTTTAAACGTTGAGCACAAGCAGGAGAGATAAAAGAATGGGTAGAACCGGTATCTAGTAAAGTATAAACTTCGCAAGAATTCAAGATTAGCTTACCCGTGATCACCTCGTTCGGGTTTCTCGCGTTTTGGCCAGTAACGACAAACGCCCTTCCAGGAACCGCTGATTTCGACTTATCCGGGACAGCTTTTGGAGTCACCATCCCCGCTGAACTTGGTTTTGCTACAGAACACTCTCGAGCTATATGACCCTCCTTTCCACAGTTATAACATACCTTGGATTGTTGTGGGCAGTTTGGGCTGATATGTCCCTCTTTCCCACATTTGTAACATACGACCGGTGGTCGTTCTCCTCCCCTAGAAACAGTTGATGTTTGTGCTGACGTCTTCACATTATCATTGTTGTACCTTCTCTTCTTGAAATCTCCTCCCGACTCGCTCCTTCTATTATCACGACCACGATTACCACCAGAGTGGTTACCGCTTTTGTCCGAATATTTTCCTCCCTGCTGGTTTTCATTGCTTCGATGACTGCCGCCACCGGTATGACCCTGGTTGTGGTCCCTCGGTTGCACATACTCATTATCTCGCTCTAATAATTGAGCCCTGTTTACAACATCTGAATATAAAGAAAATTTATGAGAGATAAGATATTGTCGAATCTCGGGTTTTAGACCTCTCAGAAACATCCTTGTCATTCGTTCCTCATTTTCGACCAAATGAGGTGCAAACCTGGATAACTCTGCAAACTTCGCCTCGTACTGGGACACCGTCATGTTGTTTTGTTCCAGTCTGATAAACTCTACCTCCTTCATATGACGAATACTTTCAGGAAAGTACTTGTCATTGAACAGTTTTTGAAATGTTTCCCAGGACATGTTGAGTGCGTCAGGCTGGGTACGCTTCACAGACTCCCACCAGTAGTCTGCCTCACCGCGGAACATAAAGGTGGCGAATGGAACCTTCTGTTCCTCCGTGCATCCCAAGACATCGAATATCTTGGTAATTTGCTTGACCCACGTTTCCGCCATGATCGGATCCGGCTTTCCCTTAAATTCTGGTGGTCCCAATTCTTTGAACTGCTTAGCTGTGACAAACCGCGCGTTATCATTTCCACCCGTATTCTGCACACGAGTCTCCCTCGTCTGATTTTGCATGAACTGCAAAAAGCTCCTAAACATTCCATCATTCATCGTTTGCTCGGTAACGTTGTTTACAGGAGGAATATTGCCTTCCTGTTGCACGTTCCCCTGGGTGGTGATCAAAGGTGTCTCCACGGTCTGATTTACTCCATTATTAACGTTCTCAGCTGCCATTCTTAAATACTGCCATAAAACAAGGGTTAATAGTCATGTCATATATTATCCCTATACTCTGACCGACCAAATAAACACCAAATAAACTTAGTCAAGTCATACTAGTGAAGGAATTCCCCGTCTCTCCCCTCCTAGTTCTTGTCTCACATCTCAGCCAGGGATCATATCCCTAAGCTCTGATACCAACTGTGACGCCCCCAAAATAGGTATACAACACCAATTCTGAGTCGCCAAATACATGGTACAGAAAGCAAACTACAACTTCAATAATACAAATGTCGTGCAAAATACGACAACACATACTGTGAGTTTAAATACAAATATTGTCTTCTAGACAATATCCACCCTCAAATAAATCCTCATTACAATTATTCAAACACTATTTTACAGAAATAGTGAGGACTGCTAAAACATCTTTCTAGAACCATCACTCCGTACCCCGACTAGTTCCTGCTATGTTCTCACCTCCTGAGAAGAAAAATGGAACAAAAAGGAAAAGGGTGAGCTCAACTAGCCCAGTAAAGAATATTATGACTAAGATAATATACAAACAAATTATCGTTAGTCTTCAACAGGGAAAAATCTGATAGAATATAATCGACAACAAGTTTTAGATCAACAACTGCAGCGAAAACAGCAAACCATTAGAAGAGTCAAGTAGAGAAAGAATTCTACTATCTTCTAAGATTTAAAAGTCCATCATCAATATTTTATCCCTGTAATATCAATTAATAATCATCTTTATCCAAATATTCATCTTTGCACTACAGGCCAAAGATATTCATTTGTATCACCTGTCAGTCATGTTCATCTCAACACCTGTTCATCTTTGCACTACGGGCCAAAGATATTCATCAAGTAATCATACATCTTTGCACTACAGGCCAAAGATATTCATTAATATCATCATTTAGGACTGAGGATGATGAAAAATATCTTAAAGAGAACGAATCCAATGAGACAGAAGGACAAATAGTAGGGATTCGTATAACAGTTTATCCAAGATCAATAATACTTCATAATAATCAATTGTGAAGCAGAATTCAAAAATAAAGATCAAAACATGGATACAATCAAAGATAGTAACCATAATAGACATCTTGGACAAAAAGAAAAAATTTTATTTTTCGGTGAATAGTGCCGTATTCGTGAATAGTGCCGTATACATGAATAGTGCCGTATACATGAATAGTAACCCCGACACAAAAAGTTCCAAATTTGATAAAAACTCATATCAATATTTCAGCATAATGATATTGAAGAAAATAATATCATTTAAGAAGAAAATAATATCCCTTACCTCAAGATATCAGTACTTCTGGTCGGAATACCGGTATAAGGCTGAAAGAAACTTGCTCTGATGAATAGAAACTCTCAAAGTATCTAAATACTCACAAAATACACTCAATAATCTAGAGAGAGAAAGAGAGAAAACTTGTTTCTGGTGTGATTTTCAATTCTAACTTAGCCCTCTATTTATAGGAAAATTTTGGTAGGTTTGACCTGCAACCTGATGGCTTTACCTGCTACTATTCCCACCCACCACATTTGAAATATAATTCAGCACATTTCTTCACCAACCACAAGTGGGGCCCACCAATTCTAGAATTTTCCATCAAAATGATAAACTCCGAAAATTCAACAATTTCTGAACCAGTCATCTTGTAAAATTCATAATAAATCATACGTTCATTTTTAACGGTTCAAAATTTGTGGACATATACTCAACTTATATATGTATAACATATCCAAAAATTACCACGATCCAACAGTCGGATTAAAAATTATAACACCCGCAATATTTCTCAAAAACCCTGATTTGATTTTTAATACCTCCATTCCGATAAAAATACCGATAAAACACCTCAACATTAACTCCTTCATTTTTAACCACAAAAATATATCCCTCATTTATATCCACATAAAATAAATATTTCCTTATCATATGAATCAATAATTAATTATTCACAAATAATATTATAGAATCACATTTATGACAACCAGCCGTTCCTAGGAAAGAGGGGGCTTTCCAATAAGGATTTCTCCTTACTGGCGCGCAATTAGATGACCAAACCTCTCCTTAGACAGAACTTTCTAGACATTGCCAATAATGTTATATAATAATATTATTCAAATAATATGAATTATTGATCTGATAATGGAAAATACTGTGCAGCAACAATTATTAAAACAACAATAATATAAAATATCAATGCAACAATTATTGAATCAATAAAATAAAATATTGAACAATAACTACTGTAACAATTATTGAGTAGTGCCTTCTTACGTAAGAATCAATAATTGGTGCAATACCGTGTGCTACTGTATTTTAATCACCGGATATTCCAACAGTATTAACGGTAACAACTACGCAGTTATTTATAAATAACTTATACTTGTCATCTTCTTCATCCAATCGCTTTCCGTTATGGGGCCCACACAAGGCTGCGCCGTCGTACGAATATTCCCCGACAGCAAGAATATTCCACGACCAAACGAATATTCCACGACAAAATGAATATTTTATAACCACTTGCTTATTTTGCAAAATTTGCACATTTCACCCATAACCAAAGTATTATATCAAATTAGCCCTTTATTATTCACAATAATATTTAGAGAAAATTTGATTTTATTCATTAATAAGTTGGGGTCTTACAACCTCCCCTCCTTATGAAATTTCGTCCTCGAAATTGACGTACGTACCTGATGTTCAAAAAGGTGAGGATACCTCGCTTTCATTTCTGATTCCAACTCCCAGGTCATTTCTTCAATAGCATGGTTTCTCCACAAAACCTTAACTTGTGGTATAACCTTCGTGCGTAGGACATGCTCTTTCCTATCCAAGATCTTAACAGGTAGCTCTTCGTACGTTAAATCTTCAGCTATCTCGTCTGGTTCTAACTCAATAATGTGGTTCGGGTCTTTAACATATTTACGAAGCATAGATATGTGAAAAACATTATGAACACGAGACATGCTTGGAGGTAATGCGAGTCTATATGCCACATTTCCTATTCGCTCAAGAATCTCAAATGGACCAACAAATCTTGGATTGAGCTTTTCTCTCTTCCCAAATCTTGTAACTCCCTTCCATGGTGCAACACGTAATAATACATGATCCCCAATATTAAATTCCACGTCCTTCCGATGAAGATCGGCATAACTCTTTTGTCGATCCTGTGCCGTTTGTATACGTTGTCGAATCGTTTGGATCTTCTCTGTAGTAATGCGTACCAACTCTGGTCCCAACAATGTTGCTTCACCCACCTCGTCCCAGCATACTGGAGAACGACATTTTCTTCCATACAACGCCTCGAATGGAGCCACACCTATGCTCGCCTGATAACTGTTGTTGTAGGAGAATTCCACCAATGGTAGGTACTTATCCCAACTCCCTTTGAGATCTAGGACACAAAGTCTTAATAGATCTTCAAGAGTTTGAATAGTCCTCTCTGATTGTCCGTCCGTTTGAGGATGGTATGCCGAACTGAATCGTAAATCCGTGCCCATAGCTTTCTGCAAGCTAACCCAAAATCGTGAAGTGAATCTTGGGTCACGATCCGAAACTATGGATACTGGCATGCCATGCAATCTCACAATCTCGTTCACGTACATACTAGCAAGACGTTCAAGGGAATAAGTCTCACGTATAGGCAAGAAATGAGCGGATTTGGTTAATCTATCAACAATAACCCAAATCGCATCTATGCCTTGAGAAACCTTGGGAAGACCCGTAACAAAATCCATAGTAATGTGTTCCCACTTCCATTTCGGGATCTCAAGTGGTTGCAATGGACCTTTTGGCACTTGATGCTCCGCCTTTACACGTTGACAAGTTAAACACCTCGAGATAAACTCCGCGATCTCTCTTTTCATATTGCTCCACCAAAATGTATGTCGAAGATCGTGATACATTTTGGTACTCCCAGGATGGATTGCAAATGGTGTGTTGTGTGCCTCCATCATTATTCTATGCTTCAAGTCAAAATCGTTAGGAACACAAAGTCTGGAGTTGACTCGAAATATTCCTTCTTCATCGATTCTTGCTTCTGGAATAGCACCTTCTTGCACTTTCTTCTTATACTTATACTTATACTTTCTTCTGGAATAACGGCGTAACAACTACGCCGTTATTTATAAATAACTTATACTTGTCAGCTTCTTCATCCAATCGCTTTCCGTTATGGGGCCCACACAAGGCTGCGCCGTCGTACGAATATTCCCCGACAGCAAGAATATTCCACGACCAAACGAATATTCCCCCGACAAAATGAATATTTTATAACCACTTGCTTATTTTGCAAAATTTGCACATTTCACCCATAACCAAAGTATTATATCAAATTAGCCCCTTATTATTCACAATAATATTTAGAGAATATTTGATTTTATTCATTAATAAGTTTGGGTCTTACAATATCCATGAAAGCCGCAGGAGCATTAGTCAATCCAAAAGACATGACTAGGAATTCATAATGCCCGTACCGAGTTCTGAAGGCAGTCTTTGGAATATCCTCAGTTTTAAACCTTCAGCTGATGATATCCAGAACGAAGATCGATATTTAAAAAGAATTGTGCTCCTTGTAACTGGTCAAACGGTCATCAATATGACGGTAGCGGATACCTATTCTTAATAGTGACATGGTTTAATTCCCGGTAATCAATACAAAGTCGCATACTCCCGTCTTTCTTCTTTACAAATAAAACAGGAGCACCCCAAGGAGATGTACTAGGACGAATGAAACCGATGTCCAACAACTCTTGTAGTTGGACCTTTAACTCCTGAAGTTCAATAGGAGCCATTCGATATGGAGTTTTAGAAATGGGCTTTGTACCAGGTTCAAGATCAATAAAGAATTCAATTTCTCGTTCCGGGGGTTAGACCGGGTAGTTCTTCAGGAAATACGTCAGGAAAGTCAATAACAACAGGAATATTATTCAAATTTGACGTGTCTTATTCAAATCCATAACATGGGCTAAGAAAGCTTGACATCCGTTTTTTAATAAACGAATGGCTTTATGGCTTGATATAACAGTGATTGATTTTAATGGCTTAGTTGTTTGAATTCGTACAACAGGTTGGTTAGGAATATGAAAACTAACAACCTTACGAAAACAATCAATTTTGGCATGATGAGTAGTTAGCCAATCAATCCCTAAAATCACATCAAAAGCAAGTATCTTTAAAGAGATAAGGTCAACAGGTAAGGTGATGGTGCCAACTTGGATCACACAAGATTTATAAACAGTGGATGTGATGAAAGTTTCTCCTAACGGGAGTCTCCACAGATAAATCAAAGTCTAACTTCTCCGGAGTCAAGTTTAAACGTTGAGCACAAGCAGGAGAGATAAAAGAATGGGTAGAACCGGTATCTAATAAGGTATAAACTTCGCATGAATTTATGATTAGCTTACCCGTGATCACTCGTTTGGGTTCCTCGCATGTTGACCAGTCACGACAAACGCTCTTCCAGGAACCGTTGACTTTATCTTTTCTGGGACAGCTTTTTGAGTCACCATCCCCGCTGGACTTGGTTTTGCTACAGTGCAATCTCGAGCGATATGTCCTTCCTTTCTACAATTATAACATACCTTAAACTGTTGTGGGCAGTTTGGGCTGATATGTCCTTCTTTTCCGCACTTATAGCATATAACCGGTGGTCGTTCTCCTCCCTTGGAACTAGTTGCTGTTGGTGCTGAGTCTTCGTATTGTCATTGTTGAGTCTCCTCTTTTTAAAATCTCCTCCCGACTCGCTTCTTCTTTTTCATAGCCACGATTACCACCAGAGTGGTTGCCGTTCTTGTCTGTATTTTTTCTTTCTCCGCTGGTTATCATTGTTCTGATGACTGTTGTCACCGATATGATCCTGGTTGTGATCCCTCAGTTGACCGTACTCGTTATCTCGCTCTAATAATTGAGCCCTGTTGACAACATCTGAATAGAGAGAAAATTTTTGAGAAATGAGATATTGACGTATGCCAGGTTTCAAACCTCTCAAAAACATCCTCGTCATACGTTCCTCATTCTCCACCAAATGAGGTGCAAACCTGGACAACTCTGCAAACCTCGCCTCGTACTGAGACACCGTCATGTTATTCTGCTCCAGTCTAATAAACTCTACCTCCTTCATATGACGAATACTTTTAGGAAAGTACTTGTCATTGAACAGTTTCTGAAATGTCTCCCAAGACATGCTGAGTGCGGTTGGATGGGTACGCTTCACAGACTCCCACCAGTAATCTGCCTCGCACGGAACATAAAGGTGGCGAATGGAACCTTCTGTTCCTCCGTGCATCCCAAGACATCGAATATCTTGGTAATTTGCTTGACCCCACGTTTTCGCCATGATCGGATCCGGCTTTCCCTTAAATTCTGGTGGTCCCAATTCTTTGAACTGTTTGGCTGTGACAAACCGTGAATTGCTATCATTTCTCCTGTATTTTGAACACGAGTCTCCCTCGTCTGGTTTTGCATGAATTGTAAAAAACTTCTAAACATTCCATCATTCATCATCTGCTCATTGGTGTTGTTCACAGGAGGAACATTGCCAGCCTGTTGCACGTTCTCCTCGTTGGTAAGCACGGTGTCTCCACGGTCTCATTTACTCCACTGTTAATATTCTCAGTCGACATTCTCAAATACTGCCATAAAACAAGGGTTAATTAAATAAATTAACAAATCACATAATACCCCTATATTATGACTGACCAATAAATAAGCTTAGGTAGGACACACTAGCGAAGGATTTATTCGTCTCTCCCCTCCTAGTTCTATTCTCCGATCTCCGCCAGAGATCATATCCCTAAGCTCTGATACCAACTGTGACGCCCCAAAATAGGTATACAACACCCATTCTGAGTCGCCAAAATACATGGTACAGAAACAACTACATCTTTATTATTACAACACAAGAACTGTGAGTTTAAATACAAATATTGTCATTTAGACAATATCCACACTCAAATAAGTCCTCATTACAATTATTGATACATTATTTCACAAAAATGGTGAGGACTACTAAAGTAACTTCTAGAACCATCATTCCATACCCCGACTAGTACTCGCTACATTCTCGCCTCCTGAGAAAAAAATGGAACAAAAAGGAAAAGGGTGAGCTCAACTAGCTCAGTAAAGAACATTATGACTAAGATAATACAGAACAAATTATCGTTAGTCTTCAACAGGGAAAATCTAATAGAATACAATAGACACAAGTTTTAAATCATTAACTGCAGCGGAAACAGCAAACTATTAGAAGAGTCAAGTAGAGAATGAGTTTTCTATCTTCTAAGATTTAAAAGTCCATCATCAATATTTTATCCCTGTAACAACAATCAATAACCATCTTTAATCAAATATTCATCTTTGCACTACAGGCCAAAGATATTCATTTGTATCACCAGTCGGTCATGTTCATCTCAACAACCTGTTCATCTTTGCATTACGGGCCAAAGATATTCATCAGTTAATCATTCATCTTTGCACTACGGGCCAAAGATATTCAGTAATATCATCATTTAGGACTGAGGATGATGAAAAAATATCTTAAAGAAAACGAATCCAGTGAAACAAAATAACAAATATTAAGGATTCGTATTTCGATTTATCCATGTCCAAGAATACCTTATAATTATTCATAGTGAAGTAGAATTCAAGAATGATCAAAACATGGATACAATCAAAGCTAGTACCCAGAATAGATATTTTGGACGAAAAGAAGAAAAATTTTATTTTTCGGTGGTGTTAGTAACTCGTGAATAGTAACTCATGAATAGTAACCCCGACGTGAAAAGTTTCAATTTGATAAAAAATTCTAATCAATATTTTGGCATAATGATATTGAAGAAATTAATATATTTTTGAATAAAATAACATCCCTTACCTCGTAAAGACAGTACTTCTGGTCGGAATACCGGTTATAAGGCTGAAAGACTTGCTCTGATGAATAGAAACTCTCAAAGTATCTAAATACTCACAAAATACACTCAATAATCTAGAGAGAGAAAGAGAAAAAACTTGTTTCTGGTGTGATTTTTAATTCTAACTTAGCCCTCTATTTATAGGAAAATGTTAGCAGCCGAAGCAGACTTAACCTGCAATCTGATGGCTTTACCTGCTACTATTCCCACCCACCACATTTGAATAAAAATCTCAGCACATTTCTTTACCAACAAGAGTGGGGCCCACCAATTCTAAAATTTTCTACCAAAATGATTAACTCCGAAAATTCAACAATTTCTGAACCAGTCATCTCGTAAAATTCATAATAAATCATACGTTCATTTTTAACGGTTCAAAATTTGTGGACATATACTCAACTTATATATGTATAACATATCCAAAAATTAACGATCCAACGGTCGGATTAAAAATTATAACCCCGCAAAATATCTCAAAAATCCTGATTTTTAATACCTCTATTCCGACAAAAATACTGATAAAAACCTCAACATTAACTCCTTCATTTTTAACCACAAAAATATATTCCTCATTTATATCCACAAAAATAAATATTTCCTTATCATATGAATCAATAATTAGTTATTCACAAATAATATTACAGAATCACATTTATGACAACCAGGCCGTTCCCAGGAAAGAGGGGGCTTTCCAATAAAGATTTCTCCTTACTGGCGCGCAATTAGATGACCAAACCTCCCTTAGACAGAAACTTTCTAGACATTGCCAATAATGTTATCTAATAATATTATTCAAATAATATGAATTATTGATCTGATAATGAGAAATACTGTGTAGTGACAATTATTGAAACAACAGTAATATAAAATATCAACGCAGCAATTATTGAATCAATAAAATAAAATACTGAACAGTAATTACTGTAACCATTATTGAGTAGTGCCTTCTTACGTAAGAATCAATAATTGGTGCAATACAGTGTGCTACTGTGTAACAACGCGTATTACTGTGTTTTAACCACCGGGTATGTAAGACCCCAACTTTTATAAATAAAGATGAATTTTTTTTATAAATATCATTTTTGAATATTATGGAGTTAATTTGATATAATGTTATAGTTGTGGGTAATATTTATAAATTTTGCAAAGTACGCAAGTTGTTATATAATATTCGATTGGTCGGGGAATATTCGTTTTAACAGGGAATATTCGTACAACGACACAATCATTGGTGGACCCCACAACGGAATTATTGTCGGATTGAGAAAACGACAAAAAAAAATATTTTATTAAAAATAACGGCGGAAATTTTACCATTGTTGCTGTTGAACTACTCGGTAGTAAAAGTACAGTAATACGTGTGGTTGCATAGTAGCACACGGTATTGATTATTAATGCTTATGTGAGAAGTCACTCAGTTTGATTCTAATTATTGTCAGTTAATAATATGAATTATTTAGCGATAATGACGTTTTGTTTTATTCGTATTATTAACGTAATAAAACAGAAACATCTTTTTATATAAAACAAATACTTTATTAAAGTTATTCTATAAATAGAATATATTATATTTTATTTAAAAGATTTTTCTTTAAATATGGACCGTCAGATTAAAGTAATCAATCTGGACCGTTCATGGATTAGTTACTATGCATTCTATTTTTCTATAAATAGCAGCTCATTCCTTCATTATTTCTTACGAATTCACTGAACTCTAGAGAGAGAAACTATAGAGAGAAACTATAGAGAGAGAGAAGAAGAGTATTCTGCTACTACTTCCTTATTTCAGCTCTTCTTTAAAACGGTAGGGAATATTATTTCTTTTATATTCATGAAGAGAACTTCTGTTATTCCATTTGTTATTATTCTGTTGGAATAACCAGTATACGCGGTCTACCCTATACTTGGTGACATTCTTCTATTATTCTGTTGGAACATCCTGTCTGTGTGTTTTACACCGGACCTGGTTCCGTTTATTATTCTGTTGGAACATCCTGTCTGTGTGTTTTACACCGGACCTGGTTCCGTTTATTATTCTGTTGGAACATCCTGTCTGTGTGTTTTACACCGGACCTGGTTCCATTATTTATTATTCTGTCGGAATATCCTGTCTGTGCGTTTACGCCGGACCTGGTTCCATTATTTATTATTCTATTGGAATAACCTGTCTGTGCGGTCTATCGCATGCATGGTGATTTCTTTTGTTATTCCATTCTTTATTGTACTCAGTTGGTTAAGTTTTGACTTCTATACTCCATGAAATTTGTGGAATATCCTTGATAGTTGCGTTTCATCCAGTATCTTTTCAAGAAAATATTCTTCTAAGCATTCTTGAATTTTACTCCACAAATGCAGTATCATGTTGACAATTTGGACGTTGTTAATTCCTGGATAAATTAATTCTTGAACTTGTTTTATTGAATTCTTATATCATTGTCATCATCCTCATGTTTATAAAATGTTGAAAGTCATCTGTGGCATGTAGTGCATAGATGGACTTGGTATGATTATGACCAGGGATTATTCGGTATAATCATGACCGTAATGTTACAAATGATGTGGTAAAAGTCCTCATTGGCCCGTAGTGCATTGATGGACAGTTGTTGGCATGATCATGACCATTAATGAATACACGAATATCCTTGGCCGTAGTGCAGGGGTGATTCGATGATGTGGATTATTTTATTAAGCTGAGTCTCAGCGATCACAGTGTTGAAAAACCTTTTAAATCATAAAAGATAGTAGAGTTTATTTTCTACTTGACTCTTTTAATGGATTGCTTGTTCCGCTACAGTTAAACTTGATGTCTATTATATTTTATCAGTTTAACATTGTTGAAGGCTAATGATAATTTATTCTGCATTATCTTAGTCATAATATTTCTTACTGGGCTAGTTGAGCTCACCCTTTCTTTCACTGTTCTCTTCAGGAAATGAGAACGTAGCTGGGGCAAGTCGGGGAACGGAGTGATGGTCCGAATGATAGTATTAGTTAGTAGTCCTCACTATTCTATGTAATGGTGTGTTAATAAATGTAATGAGGACTCCTTTTGAGTATGAATACTCTCTAGAAGATAATATTTGTATTCAAACTCACAGTTTATGTTTTGTCGTATTGTACACGACAGTTGTATTAATAAGTTGTATTTGTATTCTGTACTATGTATCTGACGACCCAAGATGGGTGATGTATACCTAATTTTGGGGGCGTCACAGTTGGTATCAGAGCTTAGGGATATGATCCCTGGCTAAGATGTGAGAATAGAACTAGGAGGGGAGAGACGGGGAATTCCTTCGCTAGTATGACCTACCTAAGTTTATTTGCATGGTATTTAATTGGTCGGTCATAATATAAGGATAATATATGACATATCAATTAATTTTTATTTTGTGGCAGTATCTGAAAATGGCATCTGAGAATGTTGAGAATAGCAATGGAGCACAGACGACTGTTGATTCACCACATATCAATAATCAGGATAATGTGCATCAGGAAGGTGACAATCCTCATGCAAACAACAACACTGACCAAATGATGAATGATCAAATGTTCAGAGGCTTTATGCAATTCATGCAACAACAGGTGAAAGCGGCTCCTGTCCACAACGTAGGTGGAAATACTGGAAACTCTCAGGCGGTCACCGCTAAACAGTTTAAGGAGCTGGGACCACCGGAGTTTAAGGGAGAACCCAAACCACTTGTAGCTGAAACATGGATAAAGCAGATCACCAAGATATTTGATGTCTTGGGTTGCTCCGAGGAGCAAAAGGTTCCCTTTGCCGCCTTTATGTTGCGAGGAGAGGCAGATTACTGGTGGGAATCGATAAAGCGTACTCAACCTGCCGCACTGAAGATGTCTTGGGAGAAGTTCCAAGAGCTGTTTAACGACAAATACTTTCCCGAGAGTATTCGTCACATGAAGGAGGTGGAGTTCATCAAATTGGAGCAGAATAATATGACCGTGTCGCAGTACGAGGCAAAATTTGCGGAGTTATCCCGGTTTGCGTCCCACCTGGTGGATAATGAAGAAAGAATGACGCGGATGTTTTTAAGAGGTTTGAAGCCGGAGATACGTCAACATCTTGTTTCTCATAAACTGTGTTTGTATTCAGATGTTGTAAATAGGGCTCAGTTGGTGGAGCGCGATAACGAGACAACGCAACCAAAAGAGAGCAGCCGGCAAAATGATAATACCAGTGAGAGCAGTCATCGAAGCGGTGACAACAAGCGTGGAGGGAATCAACAGGCCAGAAATGGTAACCACTTCGGTGGTAATCAGGGCCAAAACAATAAGAATGGACATTTCAAGAAGAGGAGATTCAACAATGATGAAAAGACGTCAGCACCAGCACCTGTCGTTAAGGAAGGAGAACGACCACCTATCATATGTTTCAAATGCGGAGGGGAGGGGCACATCAGTCCAAACTGCGCGATGCCGTCCAAAGCATGTTATAATTGTGGAAGAGAAGGTCATTTAGCCCGATTTTGTCGTTTACTGAAGACAAATGCAGCTAGGATGGAGGCACCAAAAGCCGTCCCAGAAAAGTCAAAACCGGTTGTGCAAGGGAGAGCGTTTGTTGTGACCTCCCAGAAAGCAAGGAACCCGAATGAGGTCATCACGGGTAAGCTTATCATAAACTCTAACGAAGTCTATACTTTATTTGATACCGGTTCAACCCATTCTTTTATTTCTCCTACTTGCGCTCATCGATTAAATTTGATTCCGGAGAAATTAGACTTTGACTTAGCAGTTGAAACTCCATTGGGAGAAACCTTCATTACATCCACGGTTTATAAGTCTTGTTTGGTTCAAGTTGGTACCCACACATTACCTGTCGATCTTATTTCATTAAAAATACTTGCATTTGACGTGATTCTAGGGATTGATTGGTTAACTACTCATCATGCAAAAATTGATTGTTTTCGTAAGGTTGTTAGCTTTCATATTCCTAATCGACCTATTATGCGAATTCAAGCAACCAAACCATTAAAATCAATCGCTGTCATCTCAAGCCATAAAGCTATTCGTTTATTGAAAAACGGATGTCAAGCTTTCTTAGCTCATGTCACAGATCTAAACAAAAATACGTCAGCTTTGAATGATATTTCTGTTGTTAATAAATTTCCTGACGTATTTCCCGAAGAACTTCCTGGCCTACCCCCAGAGCGTGAAATTGAATTTTGTATCGACCTTGAACCCGGTACAAAACCCATTTCCAAAGCCCCATATCGAATGGCTCCTATTGAACTTCAGGAGTTAAAGACCCAACTGCAGGAATTGTTAGACATTGGTTTTATTCGTCCTAGTACTTCTCCTTGGGGTGCTCCTGTTCTGTTCGTGAAGAAGAAAGATGGAAGTATGCGACTTTGTATTGATTATCGGGAGTTGAATCATGTCACCATCAAAAACAGGTACCCATTGCCACGTATTGATGACCTGTTTGACCAGTTGCAAGGAGCACAATTCTTTTCAAAGATCGATCTTCGTTCTGGATATCATCAGCTGAAGGTTAGAACTGAGGATATTCCAAAGACGGCTTTTAGAACTCGGTACGGGCATTATGAATTCCTAGTCATGTCCTTTGGATTGACTAATGCTCCTGCTGCCTTCATGGATATGATGAACCGGGTATTCAAGGAATATTTGGATCACTTTGTGGTCGTCTTTATTGATGACATCCTTATTTATTCCAAAAGCCGTGAAGATCATGAGCAACACTTGAGGCTGGTACTCCAAAAGCTTCGTGAATACAAACTTTATGCCAAGTTGAAGAAATGCGAGTTCTGGCTGGAGGAGGTAGCATTCCTTGGGCACGTAGTATCAAGTCGTGGAATATCGGTTGACCCGGCAAAGATTGAAGCTATTCAAAGCTGGGAGCAACCTAAATCAGTGACCGAGGTACGTAGCTTTCTTGGTTTAGCTGGTTATTATCGGAGATTCGTGGAAGGATTTTCTCGAATCGCTACTCCATTAACTCAGCTGACTCGGAAAGATACAAAGTTTGGTTGGAGCGAAGAATGTGAGCAGAGTTTTCAAGAACTCAAGAGGAGACTCATTTCAGCACCTGTTCTAACAATACCATCTGGCTCGGAGGGATTTGTCATCTACAGTGATGCTTCGAGCAAAGGGTTGGGATGCGTTCTCATGCAACATGGAAAAGTCATAGCCTATGCATCAAGACAACTCAAGGAATATGAGAGGAATTATCCTACTCATGATCTAGAGTTGGCAGCTGTTGTCTTTGCACTTAAAATTTGGAGGCATTACTTGTATGGGGAGAAAGTGGAGATCTTTACGGATCATAAAAGCCTCAAATATTTCTTCACTCAAAAGGAACTCAACATGCGACAACGACGTTGGCTTGAACTGTTGAAAGATTATGATCATACCATTCAATACCATCCTGGAAAAGCGAACGTGGTAGCTGACGCATTGAGTAGAAGATCATATGCGGGTACAAGTGCAATATTAACAACGCAAAGGCCCATTTTGTGTGACTTGCAAAGGATGGAGATAGAGTTGAAGACTCCAGGGACCCATGTGATGATGGCGAATATACGAGTAGAACCGACTTTAATCGATAAAGTTAAAGCTGCTCAAGCTACAGACCTGGAGCTGATGCGTATGAGGAAGAAAGTGCAAGAAGGTTCTATGCCGGAAGCAAGAATCGATGAAGAAGGAATACTTCGAGTCAACTCCAGACTTTGTGTTCCTAACAACCCTGATTTAAAGTATGAAATCATGATGGAGGCGCACAACACACCGTTTGCAATCCATCCTGGAAGTACCAAAATGTATCATGATCTTCGTCATACATTTTGGTGGAGCAATATGAAGAGAGAGATAGCGTTGTTTATCTCAAGGTGTCTAACTTGTCAACGAGTCAAAGCGGAGCATCAAGTACCAAAAGGTCCATTGCAACCACTTGAAATTCCAGAATGGAAGTGGGAGCACATTACCATGGATTTCGTTACCGGTCTTCCTAGGGTTTCTCAAGGTATTGATGCGATTTGGGTCATTGTTGATAGATTGACCAAGTCTGCTCATTTCTTACCGATACGAGAAACTTATACACTTGAACGTCTTGCTCGTATGTACATAAACGAGATTGTAAGACTGCATGGTATGCCAGTATCCATAGTTTCTGATCGAGACCCAAGATTCACTTCACGATTTTGGGTTAGTTTACAAAAAGCTATGGGCACGGAGTTACGATTTAGTTCAGCATATCATCCTCAGACGGACGGACAATCAGAGAGGACTATTCAAACTCTTGAAGATCTATTAAGACTCTGTGTCTTTGACTTCAAGGGAAGTTGGGACAAGTTCTTACCATTGGTGGAGTTTTCCTACAACAACAGTTATCAAGCAAGTATTGGCATGGCTCCATTCGAAGCATTGTATGGAAGAAAATGTCGTTCTCCAGTATGCTGGGATGAGGTGGGCGAAGCAACGTTGTTGGGACCGGAGTTGGTACGTATGACTACAGAAAAGATTCAAACGATCCGACAACGTATAAAAACCTCACAAGATCGACAAAAGAGTTATGCTGATCTTCATCGAAAGGACGTGGAATTTGATGTAGGAGATCATGTGTTCTTACGTGTTGCTCCATGGAAAGGAGTTACGAGATTTGGAAAGAGAGGAAAGCTAAATCCTCGATTCATCGGTCCATTTTTAATCCTCGATCGAGTAGGAACTGTGGCTTATAGACTCGCTTTACCGCCAAGTATGTCTCGTGTTCATAACGTTTTCCACATATCCATGTTACGCAAATATGTGGAAGACCCGAACCACATTATTGAGTTAGAACCGGACGAAATAGCGGAGGATTTGACGTATGAAGAAGTTCCTGTTCAAATCTTGGATAAGAAGGAACATATTCTACGCTCCAAGGTTATACCTCAAGTCAAAGTTTTGTGGAGAAACCACGATGTTGAGGAAATGACTTGGGAGTTAGAATCAGAAATGAAATCAAGGTATCCTTACCTCTTCGACATACCAGGTACGTACCCTAATTTCGAGGGCGAAATTTCATAAGAAGGGGAGGTTGTAAGACCCCAACTTTTATAAATAAAGATGAATTTTTTTATAAATATCATTTTTGAATATTATGGAGTTAATTTGATATAATGTTATAGTTGTGGGTAATATTTATAAATTTTGCAAAGTACGCAAGTTGTTATATAATATTCGATTGGTCGGGGAATATTCGTTTTAACAGGGAATATTCGTACAACGACACAATCATTGGTGGACCCCACAACGGAATTATTGTCGGATTGAGAAAACGACAAAAAATATTTTATTAAAAATAACGGCGGAAATTTTACCATTGTTACTGTTGAACTACTCGGTAGTAAAAGTACAGTAATACGTGTGGTTGCATAGTAGCACACGGTATTGATTATTAATGCTTATGTGAGAAGTCACTCAGTTTGATTCAATTATTGTCAGTTAATAATATGAATTATTTAGCGATAATGACGTTTTGTTTTATTCGTATTATTAACGTAATAAAACAGAAACATCTTTTTATATAAAACAAAATACTTTATTAAAGTTATTCTATAAATAGAATATATTTTATTTTATTTAAAAGATTTTTCTTTAAATATGGACCGTCAGATTAAAGTAATCAATCTGGACCGTTCATGGATTAGTTACTATGCATTCTATTTTTCTATAAATAGCAGCTCATTCCTTCATTATTTCTTACGAATTCACTGAACTCTAGAGAGAGAAACTATAGAGAGAAACTATAGAGAGAGAAGAAGAGTATTCTGCTACTACTTCCTTACTTCAGCTCTTCTTTAAAACGGTAGGGAATATTATTTCTTTTATATTCATGAAGAGAACTTCTGTTATTCCATTTCTTATTATTCTGTTGGAATAACCAGTATACGCGGTCTACCCTATACTTGGTGACATTCTTCTATTATTCTGTTGGAACATCCTGTCTGTGTGTTTTACACCGGACCTGGTTCCGTTTATTATTCTGTTGGAACATCCTGTCTGTGTGTTTTACACCGGACCTGGTTCCGTTTATTATTCTGTTGGAACATCCTGTCTGTGTGTTTTACACCGGACCTGGTTCCGTTTTATTATTATTCTGTTGGAATATCCTGTCTGTGTGTTTTACACCGGACCTGGTTCCATTATTTATTATTCTGTCGGAATATCCTGTCTGTGCGTTTACGCCGGACCTGGTTCCATTATTTATTATTCTATTGGAATAACCTGTCTGTGCGGTCTATCGCATGCATGGTGATTTCTTTTGTTATTCCATTCTTTATTGTACTCAGTTGGTTAAGTTTTGACTTCTATACTCCATGAAATTTGTGGAATATCCTTGATAGTTGCGTTTCATCCAGTATCTTTTCAAGAAAATATTCTTCTAAGCATTCTTGAATTTTACTCCACAATGCAGTATCATGTTGACAATTTGGACGTTGTTAATTCCTGGATAAATTAATTCTTGAACTTGTTTTATTGAATTCTTATATCATTGTCATCATCCTCATGTTTATAAAATGTTGAAAGTCATCTGTGGCATGTAGTGCATAGATGGACTTGGTATGATTATGACCAGGGATTATTCGGTATAATCATGACCGTAATGTTACAAATGATGTGGTAAAAGTCCTCATTGGCCCGTAGTGCATTGATGGACAGTTGTTGGCATGATCATGACCATTAATGAATACACGAATATCCTTGGCCGTAGTGCAGGGGTGATTCGATGATGTGGATTATTTTATTAAGCTGAGTCTCAGCGATCACAGTGTTGAAAAACCTTTTAAATCATAAAAGATAGTAGAGTTTATTTTCTACTTGACTCTTTTAATGGATTGCTTGTTCCGCTACAGTTAAACTTGATGTCTATTATATTTTATCAGTTTAACATTGTTGAAGGCTAATGATAATTTATTCTGCATTATCTTAGTCATAATATTTCTTACTGGGCTAGTTGAGCTCACCCTTTCTTTCACTGTTCTCTTCAGGAAATGAGAACGTAGCTGGGACAAGTCGGGGTACGGAGTGATGGTCCGAATGATAGTATTAGTTAGTAGTCCTCACTATTCTATGTAATGGTGTGTTAATAAATGTAATGAGGACTCCTTTTGAGTATGAATACTCTCTAGAAGATAATATTTGTATTCAAACTCACAGTTTATGTTTTGTCGTATTGTACACGACAGATGTATTAATCAGTTGTATTTGTATTCTGTACTATGTATCTGACGACCCAAGATGGGTGATGTATACCTAATTTTGGGGGCGTCACAGGGTATTCCAACAGTATTAACGGTAACAACTACGCCGTTATTAATAAAAAACATATACTTGTCGTTTTCTTCATCCAATCGCTTTCCGTTATGGGGCCCACAAAAGACTGCGCCGTCGTACGAATATTCCCCGACAGGAAGAATATTCTACGACCAAACGAATATTCCCCGACAACAATGAATATTTTATAACCACCTGCTTATTTGAAATATTTGCGGATTTTACCCATAACTAACCTCATTAATCAATTTAACACTTACTATTTCAAAATAATAAATAGAGGGAATTTAAATTTCATTTATTAATAATTTGGGGTCTTACATCGGGGTCTTACAGTTTCGTGTGAAGAGAAACTACCTTTGACTGAATAGGTTTATTTGATTTTAGGTTTTGATTATTGTGCTTATTTTTGGAGAATTGTATTTAATTCCTCATTGATGGATTATCAACTATTTAATATTTTGAAGTTATTAGTGTTTTGTTAATTATTTTAAGATTTGTTGTGTTTTGCATGTGACCCTCTATTTCTTATTCGGAAATGGAGTGTTATATATACCCTTACTAATAATAATGTATTTTAAACTATAATTTAAATTTGTTTATACATTAAAAATGATGAACAAATAAATAGTGCAAAATACATGATACGTAAAATATTAAAATTTCATTATAAATCACCAAAACTAAAATTAGAATAAAGATTTTAAATAATTTTAAAATTATATTAATTAACCTTAAAAACTTTAAACACATATCTTTAATTTTGACTCAATTTCTAGGAATTAATAAATGATATAGTAATACTCAGCGTAACTCAGTTTCCTAGCAGATAAATTAACAAATAAATGGTGCACGAGTTTAGTCAAAATTTGTTTCCACCAAAAAGAGGATATTGGTTGATAAATGGATAGAATAAGATATTATGGTCATTTTAAAAATAGATTAAGGTTAATTTTGTTTATAAATTTTTAGTTTCAAATAATCGTATTATAATATCTGATTGAACATGATATTAAATAATTTCTCATATTAAGTCATTTTATAAAGCTTGACCTAATAGTCACCGTCCAAATTTAAAAACAAACAAAACACTTAAATTAATAGTCATATTCCAAATATAATCTTTGTAAATAAACATAAGTAAGTATACATAGTAAATACATATTATTTATCATTTTCATATATATAACCAGGATCCAGTCCGGGATCCCAGATTTTTTTAAAATATGATTTTTTTTTTATTTTTTTTTAAAACAACTAAAAAATTATATTATATAAAAATTTCAATTTCATAAAATATTAAAAAAAAATTAATTATATAAAAAAAAATAAAAAAAAATCATATTTTAAAAAAATCCGAGATTCCGGACCGGATGCATACCATATATATATATATATATATATATATATATATATATATATATATCTTTTCCTACCCAATTTTATAAGGAAATCAATATTGTCATAAAAGGACTCTCCACTCACATGCTTTGACACCAATGGGACCCTCGTTAGTGATGTCAAGATGCTGTAGGCCATAATGTGGGCTCCACTTGCTTCCCCAAATGGGCATAGTGGGAATTGTGTTGTAAGCAATTTTCCATTATAGTCTTCTGTTTTGATACCATTGCGAAAGTATTTTGTATCATAATGTGTTTGAGTAATGGAGTCTTTGGAAAATTCAAATTTTTAAATCTTTTGACATATATAATAATATAACCAAGAACATGAGAAATGTTTGTTTGTTTATTTATTTATCTACAATATTTGAGACTCACATATAAATAGCTTTAAGATTGAAATTATACAAAATATTTTAACTATATCTTTAACAATCTCAATTTACATAAAAAATTAAATGAAACTCTAATTTTTTTTTTACGAATGAAGTCTATTGATAATTTATTTGGGTATTTGAAAAAATTATTACAATAATTTGCGCCTTTTACTTCATGTATATACTTTAAACATTTTTATCATCACCAATTTGTTGTATTGAACTAATTTATTAAATCTGGTTACCATAAAATTAATTTCATGGTAAGTTGGTCAATTGACCAATACAGTATTGACACACAGAGAAAGATATCACCTCATGTCTGCGTGTTGACACTGTTTTGATCAATTGACCAAAATTAACTTCATGCTAATCACTCCTTAATTTATTAGTAAATAATTTTTTTCCAAATAGTTTTTAATTATCATTGAGTCAACTATATAGTAAATACTAATTTGGAATATTTAGAAGAAAGGATAATATATAACCAAATAAATCTCAACTTATCAAAGTAATAATTATATTGTCGCAATCATACGTGTTGCTGAACATTTAAAATATTATTAAAATAAGTGTAAAATTATTATTTTAAAATATATATTGGTTGTTGCAGCTTAAAAATTACTCTAACATTATCAATGGCCATATTTTATTAGCAGCCTTGTTTGTGTGTTTTATTTTTATTTTTATAAATTCATGTACCCGGCCCTTTTTTACATGTGATTCATTATACACTGAGCTTTGGAGGAAATAAATAAATTTTGACCAAATTAAGGTAGTTTAATTAGTGAAAACTTATAATAAAAAATCTGCTTTTAATTAGCAAGTAAAAAATTTACTTTATGATGAAAATAAAAATAGAATGGAAAACAATGGAATAAGAATCAAAATGAAAATAGAATAAGGTGAAGGGAAAAATAGGGTAGGAATCAAAATAAATGAAATTGTAGGGGAAAAAAAGAATAAAGAATCAAATGGAAAAAAGAAAAAGAAGAGGGAGAGGATTTAATGAGAATAATTAATTTATTTAATTGCATTATTATATTATATGATGATGGACGGGAGACAAAGCAAAAAAAGAGGGAAACGAGATGATGTGGTTCGGGGGA
>CM029021.1:18634678-18646913 GCA_016801055.1 Panax notoginseng
TTAAGCCGGGCCCACCCGTTTGCCAGGTCTACTCCGTGGTATGTGTCTCCCAGACCCTAATCCATAATTTTAGGCTTTTAAATATGTTACCTATCTGGGCTGCGGCCCTCAATGGTATCTTTAAATAAAGCTACAGCTTAGAGCGGGCCTCCATTTTCTAAAGCCTCATACTTGAAGGATAAAGGGCTATATGAATTACTCCAAAAAAAAAAAGTATATACAAAAGAATATATACATATATACTATTATTTAATATTTGGACAGGCAATTTGTCAGCTCATAGACACCTTTGTTGGGCTTGGATGCCTAAGGGCCTTTATAACCAAAAATAAATAAAATTAAAAAGAATTTATTTCACTCGTAGTCCTAGGTGGGGATTGCAAGTTCAAATTCAATCCAGGAATGTGCAAGAATATGAAATAAATGATTTAATTTAATTTATTAGTATTTCAAACAAATAATTACTGATTACATCACTTGTATTATTTGTGAGATAAGTAATATTACAATAATCATTTTTAAAAAATTTAAATTTTAAACCATTAAAATTACTCATGAAAATGGTTTATTCCCAATTTTGTATATAATGAATAAGAGAAACGCTTCAAAAATACCACACAATTATTCGTTATGAGAAAAAAAAAAGGAAAATAATTTATCTTAACCTATTCCTGGTAAAGGTTATCTTGGGATGTACTCCTCCCTCCGTCCCTTAATATATGTCATTTAGATGATTTTATTTTTTTTTAATTATTTGTCGTTTTATATAATGTAGAAGGATTAATTATAATATTTTCAAAATTACCCCTCATGAGAAAATATTACATATGAGAGAGAGTATGAGTTAAATATGATAATTATGAGAATTTAATGATATTATATACAATTGATATTATATTTAATGTTATACAATAATTTTCTTAATTCTTGTACATAACTCTAAAACGACATATATTAAGAGATGGAGGGATACACTATACCAAAAATTTTGAGTTTTGGAGTTTTCTATTGGAGCTTAGTGATTTATTCGTTGGACGTTGGTCTAACCAATGTTTTCAGACTCAGGAAGGTCATCAAAGCGAAAAAGTTATCGGATGGATGGGTTCAACCAGTGGTTGAATCGTATTGAACTAGTAACTTTATAAATATATAAAAATATATATTATTATTAATTAATAAAATTTTAAAAAAAACCTCATTTTTTATAAATTAAAGCATAATAAAGTTGAATTACAATACAACTAAAAGTGGTTAACTTCCATATTAAAAAATTTTGGCACAAAAAAATATTAATAAATAATTAAAAGTTGGTTCGCTGGTGAACTTACTCGTTTTTACCGATTGAACCAACAGTTTGACGGGTGGTCAATTGGTTCAATCCGAATTTTGACTAAATTAGTTTAATCGAGTTAGACTGGACTGAATATAGAACCAATTTTCAATTCAATTGAAAAAGTGTGTGAACGATAAAAAATCTTACGAATCTATTAACAATAAGTAAATTCATTTTATTTTTTCGATTCAATTTTTCTGTCCAAATTCATGTCCGCATATATTTTTCAAAAAAAAATTAAAGTATATGCGGACATAAATTTGGACAGAAAAATTGAATCGAAAAAATAAAATAAATTTATTTTTGAAAATTAATTGATTATACTGTCTAATTATTTGCGTAAATAAATTAATTTTATTCTTCGGGTCCAATTTTCTTACCTAAAACTTCTGTTTGCATAGAAGTACTCATCCATTAATGAGAAACTAAAGGTGGGTGTTTTGGCCTCTCCATAGCCCCACTCCTTTTTTATTTGGCAAAAAAATAAAATAATAAAAAGATCTTGAGATGGATTTGATAAAACCATTTTACACAACTATTTTCTTATTTAGACTAGAGACACTAATTTAGCTACTTGCTTCTTCTTTTTTTTTTCATGGCAAATAATATAATAAGACCACAACATCCTCTCAAGTGTACTACTCTCCAAAAATACACATCTTTTTAGACAATCATATCTCAATATATGAACTATGAAGATCTACCAGAAACCTTCACTTCTCTTTTTATATTCTCTCCCCTCCCCTCCCCTCCCCTCCCCCACCAAAAATAAATCATCTACAAACACCTTCCTCCATATCCAGCATTCCTAAATAATGCCTGCTTTATGTCTGCTGAACTTATAATTCCCCTTTGCTCCATTTCCTATCACCATTAAAAAAAATTAACAAACATGGGTCATCTATATATGGCTTCTGTAAAAAGTGATATAATTTTTTATTTTTTTTTAATAATTTGGTTAAAATTTGTACCTCTGAGCAAGAAGCTTGCATTCCAAAGTCATTAAAGCAGCTTATAACACATTGTTGAATATCAAGGCCTAATGCTTCTAATGTTGTCACAGTTGATAGCAACAACCCTGGCTTCCCAGCACAACAAATTTCAATTCGGGTATCCATATTCCTCCTTTCCACATCAAACTGCCCATCAACAAAAAAAATAACATAATTTTTGCTCATTCAACATCAAGAACCTAATTAATTAGTAGTAATGTATATGTATATATACCTTTGGTGAATTTCTCAAAAGACCACCTTCATTAGGCTTTACATCTTTGAAGATGCTTTTTAAGCTTATTAGCTGCTGGAGATCATTTGGCTTCACTTCAATCTCTTCTTGCAAATTATTGATCCTCTCTAGGAGTTCCTTCATGTAGTCTATAGTGTCACCAAGAATTGATGTCCTGTCCATCTAATATATAAAAAGAGAAGTAAAAAGAATGCATAAAATTGATCAAAATAGGGAAAATCATTCATGTAATTTTCAGAAGAATGTAATGTACCTTGCTTATCTTAGGAACAACAGATCTAAGCATGGAAAGCCGTTCATTCAATCGCTTCCTTCGCCTTCTTTCTGCCATTAGATTTTTTGATGGCTGCCCCTGCCCATTCAATTTCTTGACTTGAGTACTCTTTTTTTCTGACCAAATACCCATATTGAAAATGGGTATTTCAGGGGACTGAATTGTCTCCATTTTACAACAAGTAGCAGCAGCTTCTACCTCCAAATCACCAATAATTGACATGAATGAACAATCTTTTTGAAAAATTTGTGGAGTATCAAGTTTGTAGATAGATGAATCGGTGACTTCTGGAGCTGATAAAGCTTCATCTCCAAATGGGGTATAAAATTCTGGGGAACAATTAAAGGTTTGTCGATCAAATGGGAATTTGGGAAACTCATCAAAACAATAATTTTGAGGAAAAGGGTTTTCAAGAAAAGTATCAACATTAGTGTAGAAATCATTTACCACTTTTGGAATATTATTAGTAGCTGATTCCCAAGGGTCGTCAATCCTTAGGGATAGCAACTCCTCCAAGAAATCATGCCCCTTATACTCCATCTTTCTCTCCGAGTTAAGTTGGGAGGATGGATGGAAATGAATGCAAGGAGGAACCTTGATAATATGATGCTGCAGCAAGTGGGGTTATAATATCCTCCCTCCATTCCTAAATAAGTGTCGTTTAAGTTTTTTATACATGGATTAAAAAAGTCATTTAATACTATCATTTAATAATTAAAATCTGTGTGAAATTTCATCACTATCCTTTTATGGGAAGTTGAAAACTATTATTACTAAGAGTGATAATTTCTTGGGACAAGGAGAGAAAGTAACGATAATATAGTAAAATAAATAATTTATTTTGCACATTATCTTTTATTTTTACATTATGTATCTTTACATTATCTTTTATTTTTACATTTTGTATACATAAAAATAAACTCATCTTTACATTATCTTTTATTTTTACATTATGTATACTTTACCAAATGAACCATAGGATTAATATGGGTGGGAGCCACACTGCCGCCACAGCTTGTAGCGACAGGCAGTGTGGCAGGGGGAGGGGCAGTTCGATAACTTATTTATATCTTAGCTATATGTTAGACTGCCGCTACAAGCTGTAGCGGCAGGGAGAAAATTTGACCAACCTCAGCCATTAAGTGTATGGATCAACGGATGTAAACTTGGTTGCTGAACTGTGCCTATGACAACCGTTTACCACGGATTAAAACTCATATACATATATATATATATATATATATATATATATATATATATATATATATATATATATATATAGGAGTGCAAGTGCAAAGGAAGTTTACCATTAAGCAAACTAATAAATCTACAACAGAAAATAATATTTTCACATGAAAATCTTCGCTATACATTTATAGCGATGCTTTTTATGTGAAAATATCAATTTCTTATCATTAATTAGTTCAACAATAAGATATCTCTTCTGCAATGACTTATTTTAAAACGATTTATAAGTTCAAACTTAAAGTTAATTATAAGTTTAAGTTAAAATAAGTACAAATGTGTTTGATTGATAATTATTTATAAGTTAAGATAAATTATAAATATTACTAAAAAGATATTAATAAAAAATTAAGCGGATTCAACATTTTATCATAAGAATCACCATTTCAACATTAATAAAACATTAAAATGAACTATAATTTCAATATTCATGAGTTTTTCTTCTTATTTTTGACATAATATCCATGAGCTATTATTATTATTATTGTTGTTGTTGTTGTTGGCCGACATGTGGATAATAGTAGGGAGAAGATAATTGAGATCTCTCGAGGGAGGAAGCAATGATGCGAAAACAAAAAACACCAAACGTCTCAATAATTGAGTTAAAAGGACTAATTGGGTATATAAAAAATTAAAAAAAATATTCTCTCTGTTTTTAAAAGATTATAATTTAAGATCAATATACACAGATTAAAGAATATAATTAATACATAACAAAAATACTATACTACCTTTATTAATTGTCTCAACCAATTATTCTCTTCTCAATATTTCTTATTTAATTCAACCAATTACTTCTTATTCAACCAATTACTACTTGAATTATACTCCCTCCGTCCCTATTTAAATGACGTTTTAGAATTTTTTATTTTTTCCTAATTAATTGACGTTTGTTTAAATCTAGGAGAATTAATGATAATTTTTTCAAAATTACTCATCATTACTCCACCTATTTTTTTAGTACTTTAAACTCTTGTGCTACAATAAATTAATAATTTAAGAGTATTACGGAGAATTGAATACTATATTTAATACTTTCCAATCATTATCTTAATTCTTGTGTCCATCTCTAAAACGTCATTTAAATAGGGACGGAGGGAGTAACATTGAATTGAATAAGAATCATTGGGAAGGGAATAAAGCTTTAAATAGGAGAAAACTTTAAATAAGGGTAAAGTAGGAAAAAAATAACTAATGTGTATTGATAAACTCAAAGCGACAATTTTTTTGGAACAAAAAATTACTTTCTAAAACGACAATCTTTTAGGAACGGAGAGAATAGTAGATAATTAAGGGTAAACTTGTCTCTTTGCTAATTTTGGGTATGTAACTATAACCGAAGGGTGTGTAGATATCATTATCAATTTAGCAAAAATAAATAAATAAAGAAAGAAAGAAAAAGAAAGAGTAGATATCACTATCCTTATTAAATTGTGCGAAATTTTGAAAATTTTGGGTGTAACATAATTAATGAACCAACTAAAATTTTGTGTATTTTCTAGTACTTCAAAATGAAAGTTTGTAAATTGCTCTCTCAAGTCTCAATACTCATATTACTCTTAACTTAATCAGAAAGTATAAAATCATATTACTCTTAATCATATTACATTTGAAAAATCATGTGGTAGTAGTAGTAAGCATAATTTAAGAAAGTTCTAATTCAACCATAAATTACAAAACTACCAGGGATGCGCGCGTAGATAATTATTAGTACGTTAAAATTTGATCCCATAACCAAATTCATATATGATCTTTTATTTTTTTTGTTACATTAACATACACATTCTCCTTACTACTACAAAAGATAAGTCATACCACTAGGTCAAATACCAAAACAAAAATTTATGAAAGAAATTGATATTCATTACTCCTCTATTTGTAAGAATGGATAGGTTGGGTATTTGTGACTTTGAAGGGAAAATAGGTGTATATAATTTTTAGTCTTCAATAATATGTCATTATAATTATATAGAGAGGGACTAATGAGACCAACACTAATAAATCAAAACCCTAACGGATCAAAATCTTAAGTTTTCATCAAAATATTAAGTCCAAGTTATGCAAGTTATCGTAAACTCGTAAAATGAGAGATGACATTATAAATCAAGGATGATTATATTAGTTATGATACAGATATAAATTATTTTATAAATTACTGATGTGGCATACTTCACCTCAGCATATTGATCAACAAATTGTTTTAATGTAGTCTTCAGCCCCACATAAAAAATTGAGGTAGAGCAATGCCACATCAGCAATTTGTAAAATATTTGTAGAATAGTTTGTGTCTGTAACATTATTCTTATATTAGTACTATTTAAGACATTTAGCCTATCATTTATTCATAGATAATTTAATTTGGAAATTAATATTTCTACAAGGCTCCTTTCACATGAATAATATTCACATTCATATGAGTGAGGCCTTGTAAAAATATTAATTCTATTTAACCCGATAAACCACATAATTACAGGTCGGATCTCGTCAAATCCAATAGCACTGTCTCTAGACCCCACCAAATTATTCACTAATTCCAGTGACTAAATTTTTTGTCTTGGTTACTCACTGGGATGTAGTATGTGAGAGGGATTTGTGTATTTTTCACCCTTTGGCCATTAGCTAAGACTACACTGAAATCTGTCTTTCCTTTTTTTTTGGTTCCATTCTCTAGGTACGTGAGTTCATGTCTTTTTCACACAAATCTGATACATCAAACAAACTAGATATTTATGTTCGAATATATATTCTGCAAAGTTTGACCCACATTTCTGCCCGAATCGAAATGGATGGAGTTAGCTTTCATAGACCATGTCAGGTTCTTTGTATTCATAAACTTCTCTAGTTTTACTATATATACCTATTTTCCCATAAACATAAAATTATTTTCCTCAAGTACTAGCTTACTAGCTTACAAATTAAAACAAAAAAAAAACAGACCACCAATAACACATCAAAAAATATAGAAAATTTTTGTATATATATATATACAAAGCTGTGTATTATACAGTCGGGCTATGACGACCGATTTTTTAAGCTATGACGATGGTTCACCCGTCACCGTAGCCCAGAATAGCTATGACGACGGGTGAAACCGTCGCTATAGACCAAAAAATCGTTGCCATAGTAGGCTGTGTAATACACAGCTACGTACATACATTTTTTTCTATATATATATATATATATATATATATATATAGGGAATGATTCATGACACACGTTAGCTATGGGCACTATTTCAGCTAACTGTTATCCAGTCGTCCAAAATTAGATCGAATGACTAATGTGAGGATCCAACTGCTACTCCCTCTAACGGTTAGAGATTTTTTTTTCTGGCCGCTACTCCCTCTAGCGGCCAAGAGATTTTTTTTTGCTGACCACAGGAGGGAGTAGAGGTCAGAAAATTTTTTTAAAATACCCCCACTGTAAGACCCCAACTTTTTATGAATAAATATTTAATTTTTTTTAAAATATTATTTTGAAGGTGTTGATTTGATATAATGTTATAGTTATGAGTGATATGTGTAAATTTTATAAAGTAAACAAGTTGTCATAAAATATTTGTTTGATCGAAAAATATTCGTACGACGGCGCAATTATTGGTGGACTACATAACGGAATAACTGTCGGATATAGAAATCGACAGAAATAACCTTTTTATAAAAAAATATCGACAAAACTCTTACCGTTAACTGTTGAAATACCCGGTGATAAAAGTACAGTAATATGCATTGTTGCACAATAGCACACGATATTGCAGTATCTCTGATTATTGATTCTTACGTAAGAAGTCACTCAGTATTCAATAATTGCCATAGTAGTTGTTGCATAGTATCTCAAATAATTGATTCAATAATTGTTACAGTAACATTTGCACAATATTTTATATTATTTGAATAATATTATTAGTCAGCATGCATTATTGACAATGTCTAAAAATTTCTGTCTAGGAAAGGGGTTATGTTATATAATTGCGCGCCAATAGGATAAATCCTTATCGGATATAAATAGAGAAATTTAGCATGAGATATTTTTTGAAAGTTTGACATATTTTCTATGGAATTATAATTATCTCCTCCGATAAAATATTTATTCAAATATATTATAATGGTTTAAATGGTAATATTATTATAATAATATATAATTTCCTGGCATGTGAATAAATGGAGTGGATGTTAACAACTTGAATTGAAATTCTTTCTGTGTACTTCTTCTTTTCTAATTTTGTTGGCTAAAAGTTTCTTGCGTAGTTTTTATAAGAACCCAACTTTTATGAATAAAAATTTAATTTTCTCTAAATGTTATTTTGAATAATAAGGTGTGGATTTGATATAATATTATAGTTGTGGGTAATATTTACAAATTTTATAAAGTAAACAAGTTGTCATAAAATATTCGTTTGGTCGAAGAATATTCGTTTTATCAAGGAATATTCGTACGACGACACAATCATTGGTGGACCCCACGACAGAATTACTGTCGGACAAAAAAAGCGACAGAAATAACTTTTTTTATAAAAATAATGGCAAAACTTTTACCGTTAACTGTTGAAATACCTGGTGATAAAAGTACAGTAATACGCGTGGTTGCACAGTAGCATACGGTATTGTACAATATCTCTGATTATTGATGCTTACGTGAGAAATCACTCAGTTTTATTCAATTATTGCCACAATAGTTGTTACACAATATCTATAATTATTGATTCAATTATTGTCACAATATCATCTGCACAATATTTTATATTATTAAATCAATAAATGAGACGACAAAGTTATTCATATTATTATTTGTATTATTGACAATGTCTAGAAATTAAGTTCTGTTGAGTAAAGGGGTTAGGTCATCTAATTGCGTACCAATAAAGAGAAGTCCTGAAAATGATCTGATTGTTAATATTGTGAGTTATAATACTAATGATGAATAAATATTGAAAGATTAAAAATATGTTTAGTCAAGTGATTTGTGATAAATAAAGGAGTTTTTTATGAAATATTAATTATAAATTTGGCTTATTAAACGGACTCCCACTTACTCAGTTTTTAAAATAGTTGATAGAAAGTTATCTCAGTTTTTGTTTTATATTGCATAGTACTACATAGTATTGCATAGTGCTGCAAAGTGAAAATAAAAAAATCACGTGAATTCGCCGGTTCTTCGCCCGTGAACTTTCCCTACTGTGCGTCCGTGATTATTTTCTAAATAGTTTTCTGTCATTCTCCTATAAATAGGATGCTTAGTTTAGAAATAAAAATCACACCAGAATTAGAGAATTCGTCTTCTATAATATTGAGCGTATTTCTTTTGAGTTTAATGAAACTTTGAGTGTAGCAAATAGTACAAGTTTTCTTCAAGAATATCTCCGCTATACCAGTCAGAATTACTCTCCTTTTAAGGTAAGGAGTATTATTTATTTCATATTCGTAAGAGATTATTTTTCGTATTCGTTTGGAATATTATTTTCGTTCAATATTTGTAAAGAATATTATCTTCATTCAATATTCGTAAGGGATATTATCTTCGTTCAATATTCGTAAGAGATATTATTTTATTCAATATTCGTAAGAAATAATATTTTCTACAATACTCTGTAGTATGTAAGTAATATTATTTCGTTTCATATTTCTAAATCTATACTTATTTTGATAAGTATTGCTTCTATACTCCTTGAAATTAGTAAAATATCCTTGAAATTTACGTTTCATCTAGTATCGTTCCACTGAAATATTTTTCTGAACATTCATGTTAAATTTTAACCTTTTCACGCCGGAATACTATTCTGGGCACTATTCATCCATACAGTACTATTCATACATACGGTACTATTCATGAAGTACTATTCACGGAAGTATTCACTCGGGTACTATTCCCTCTGGGGTACTATTCACGAAAAAAAAATGATTTCTTTTTTGTCTAAATTATTTTTGATACATGAATATTATTCTTGAATTTTATTCCACAAAGTAGTTATCATGTTGACAGTTTGGACATTCTTGAACTCTGGATAAATTAAATTATAAATCTTTAATATTTATCCTTAATCTCACTTGATTAATTTCTTATATCATTATCAACATCCTCATGCTTATATTGTGATGAAAGTCATCTTTGACCCGTAGTGCATAGATAGACTGTTGATTGGTATGATTATGACCAAAAATTATGTATCGATATAATCATGACCTGTAATGTTACAAATGATGTGGTAAAAGTCCTCATTGACCCGTAGTGCATTGATGAACAATTATTTGGCATGATCATGACCACTGGTGATAATAATGAATATCCTTGACCCGTAGTGCATGGATAATTCATGGATGTGATAATAACGAATATCCTTGGCCCGTAGAGCATTGATAATTCGTGGATGTGATACTAACAAATATCCTTGGCTCGTAGTGCATGGATAATTCGGTGATGTGGATTATTTATTGAAATGTGTTACAGAGATAAAATATTGATGATGAACTTTTAAATCATAGAAGATAGTAGACATTATGCTCTATTTAACTCTTCTAATGGATTACTTATTCCGTTGCAGTTAGACTTGTTGTCTATTGTATTCTATCAGTTTTTATACTGTTGAAGACTAAGGATAATTTATTATACATTATCTTAGTCATAATATTATTTATTGGGCTAGTTGAGCTCACCTTTTACTTTCATTGTTCTTGTAAGACCCCAACTTTTATAAATAAAGATGAATTTTCTATAAATATCATTTTTGAATATTATGGAGTTAATTTGATATAATGTTATAGTTGTGGGTAATATTTATAAATTTTGCAAAGTACGCAAGTTGTTATATAATATTCGATTGGTCGAGAATATTCGTTTTAACAGGGAATATTCGTACAACGGCACAATCATTGGTGGACCCCACAACAAAATTATTGTCGGATTGAGAAAACGATAAAAATATTTTATTAAAAATAACGGCGGAAGTTTTACCATTGATACTGTTGAACTACTCGGTAGTAAAAGTACAGTAATACGTGTGGTTGCATAGTAACACACGGTATTGATTATTAATGCTTATGTGAGAAGTCACTCAGTTTGATTCAATTATTGTCAGTTAATAATATGAATTATTTAACGATAATGACGTTTTGTTTTATTCGTATTATTAACGTAATAAAACAGAAACATCTTTTTACATAAAACAAAATACTTTATTAAAGTTATTCTATAAATAGAATATATTATATTTTATTTAAAAGATTTTTCTTTAAATATGGACCGTCAAATTAAAGTAATCAATCTGGACCGTTCATGGAGTAGTTACTATGCATTCTATTTTTTTATAAATAGCAGCTCATTCCTTCATTATTTCTTACGAATTCACTGAACTCTAGAGAGAGAAATTATAGAGAGAGAGAAGAAGATTATTCTGCTACTTAACTACTTACTTATTTCAGCTCTTTTTTAAAACGGTAAGGGGTGTTATTCTTTCTTATTCATGAAGAGAACTGTTGTTATTCCATTTCTTATTATTCTGTTGGAATAACCTATATACGCGGTCTACCCTATACTTAGTGACATTCTTCTATTATTCTGTTGGAACATCCTGTCTGTGTGTTATACACCGGACCTGGTTCCGCCTTTATTATTATTCTGTTGGAACATCCTGTCTGTGTGTTTTAACACCGGACCTGGTTACGTCTTTATTATTATTCTGTTGGAACATCCTGTCTGTGTATTTTACACCGGACCTGGTTCTGTCTTTATTATTATTCTGTTGGAACATCCTGTCTGTGTGTTTTACACCGGACCTGGTTTCGTCTTTATTATTATTCTGTTGGAATATCCTGTCTGTGCGTTTTACGCCGGACCTGGTTCCATTATTTATTATTCTGTTGGAATAACCTGTCTGTGCGGTCTATCGCATGCATGGTGATTTTTTTTGTTATTCTTTTCTTTATTATACTCAGTTGGTTAAGTTTTGACTTCTATACTCCATGAAATTTGTGGAATATCCTTGATAATTACATTTCATCCAGTATCTTTTCATGAAAATATTGTTTTAAGCATTCTTGAATTTTACACCACAAAGCAGTATCATGTTGACAATTTGGACGTTGTTAATATATGGATAAATTAATTCTTGAACTTGTTTTATTGAATTCTTATATCATTGT